>JAJIYU010002808.1:0-28993 GCA_030144865.1 Tinospora cordifolia | reverse complement strand
TACACAAATCCAATGCTTGAAACGCCTAATTTGTGATAGTGCTTGAAATATGGATGTGTTAATGTTTTGAATGTGTAAATAGTTGTTTAAGATCCACTGAGCTTTGTGCTCGCCCTTCCTTAACATTTTTCAGGGATTTGATCTTATGGAGAAGCATGTGGAACGTCCACTTTTAGAGTCTCTTTGAAAATTTCCGTGTAGGGCATGTTGCCTAAGTTTTATGAACTTTCTGCTGTAGTATTTTCCTTATTCAAAGTTGTTTACTTTCCTTTATGATTAAATAAAGACTTGAATTTCCTTTTATCTCTTTAATGTAGCCTTGTTTAGTATTTACATTTAAGGCATGGGATATTGGGAGTAGAAAGTCAAATGTGTGTCATTTGTAAAGTAACATAGGACTCAGCCCATGGTTAAGTCCACTATTGCGACAATTGTTATAACAGTGGATGCAACAGTGGTTATGTCCACAAATGGTTAAGTCCAAGTTAACATGCGAGGGTCGGGGTGTTACAACATAAGACCATAGTGTCATACAAAATCTCTTGATTTACATCTCAGTTTTAGCAGAGTCTACAAAAAAGTTGGGCACTAGACTTATCATAAGCACTGCTTTCCATCCACAAACAGATGGACAGTTTGAGAGAGTTATTTTTCATTAGAGGATATGTTGAGGTCTTACGTCCTTGATTTTAAGGGCAACTGGAGCAAGTATCCACATCTGGCAGAGTTTACCTATAGCAACAATTATCATGCAAGCATAAAGATGGTGTCGTATGAAGCCCTTTATGGAAGACCCTGTAAATCACCAACTTGTTGGGCCAACTTTGAGGATTGTGTGCTTACGAGGCCAGACTTGGTAGAGGAAATGAACAATCAAGTCAAACAAATCCAGAAGAGATTGGCCACAGCACAAAGTAGGAAGAAAAGTTATGTAGATAAGAGGAGAAGGCCTCTGGAATTTCAAATGGGTGACAAAGTGTTTCTGAAGATTAGCCCTCACAAAGGAATCAAGCAGTTTGGACGTAAAGAAAAGTTACCACCTAGATTATCAGTCCATTCAAGATATTTAGAAGGATTGGTGGATGCACCTATGAGTTAGACCTACCAAACAGAATGTCTTCAGTTTACAATATATTCTATGTGTCAATACCAAGAAGATATGAAGCAGATCCCTCTCACATAATCCATTGCGAGGAGATTGATACCCAAAATGATGCAACATATGAAGAAGCAACAGTCAGAATCCTAGATTGCAAGGTACAAAGCTTGAGAAAGAATGACATTCTGTTAGTCAAAGTTCTCTGGAAGCATCATGGAGTGGAAGAAGTAACTTAGGAGCTAGAAAATGAGATGAAGAACAAATACCCATACCTCTTCACCAAAAATATATGATTAGACAAGCATTGGAACAAGTAAGTACAAATTTCGAGGATGAAATTTATTTTAAGGGGGTAGGTTATAACACCTCAAAAATTAATAAAACTTTTAGAATAATAGTTAAAGTAAATAAAATGAAATACTTGAAAATGTAAATTTTAATTTTCAAGGCTAAGAAAAAAATCCAAGAGAAGTTCTTAATGCCCAAAAGGTGAAATTAGACCTTCAAGTATAACATGGTAATTTTACCAACTTGGGATAAAACAATCATTTCATATAAATGAAGGGTAAAATGGTAATTTTAACACTTAGCGGTAAAACGGTCATTTTAGCTGAATCACATGAAGCATGTAGGCAATAATTTAAATGATGCATGAGGGCAAGTGCCAATAAATATCAATCTTCCCTTTCCCTCAAACCATCCCATTTCATTTTTCTCTTCTCATCTTCTTCTTAGTTCTCTCCTAGTTCAAGAGAAAGAGAGAATCTCCTTGTCCTCTCCTTGAGTGTAGAAAAGAGGGTTGTAATTTGTTCTTCATAGTAAGTGCATTGATTCTTAACCTTTAAGGTTGAAGACTCAAAAAAGACTTGGGATAACACCACATAGACTAGGAAGGATTTAAGCGTCAAAAGTGGAGATGATTTTCGGGTTTTACTTTATTATTTTGATTTAAATAAGGCTTGTATGTGTGATTATGCTTTGAATATCTATGCTCTACGACTATACATGCCATGTAGTATATGCATGCTTAGGGCTATATAACTATGATGCATGATATATGATGATATAATCTATATTATGACATGCCCACAATGTTCACCATGATTACGTACTATTTATTGTTTATCTTGAATCTATCATACCACTATTTATCATTAATGAAAGATTAAACAAACATCATAACCATGTACTAGCACGGTGAGGGTACTTCACCGTGACTGTTCGAACTGAATCGGGCTTGCTAGTACTTGGATTTGGATTTGTGCGTTCGAAGTTAACCCCACTTCTCAAATGGTGAAACAGGGCATTTGGATTCAACCCCACTTCACAAATGATGGGTTTGAGTGTCCATAGTTGACCACTCTCCTTAGATTATAATCCTTTTGGTTCTAATGTTAAATGTAAATAACCAACTATTTGAATCACCTAATTCATGAAAGTGTTCGTTATTTTCATTTTATTTGATTAAAAGGATAACTTACATATTTAAGATGATCCACTGGGCTTTTGAGCTTATCCTCCTTTTCTAACATTTCAGGGAACTGATGATTAAAGGTTGCAGATGTTTCCTTAGTCGATTTTTATTTGAGAATATATTATAATTTGAGCATGTTGGCCTTAGTTATCGTTTTGGTTTAAAGTTATGTTATTCAATAAATTCAAGGGTCCTACTTCATGAATATTCAAATTTATTTATGAAATTGATTTATTTTACTAAATGTTTTTCAAGTCTTTCATGAAATCTGTATAAGTTATTGTCTCATAGAGTTGGGACCAAAATCGAAAGAGAAAGGAAAGTATAACGTGACATACCCCCCTTTTGGGTGGCCCAAAATGATTAATGTTACTCTTTGCACATGAAGATAACGTGCCAATTATTTGGGTTCGAGGGCATTTTAGTAAAAATGTAGCCTCTAAAACTAGGAAACCAAATGGTTTGGGCCACAAGGGGGAGGTGGGGTGTTACAAACCAAGGTCAAATGAAGAAGGAAGAATAGAGAAAAGGCATAGGCTTGTGACTACGACCTATATCACCTATACTCTTCTCAATGCATTGCAAGAACAAATCTTCCTAGCCATACATAAAATGGAAAATCTATGATGGCCCGAGAAGAGAATAATCTCCCCAAACAAAGGGACAAGAGGAAGTATGCCCAATTCCATCAAGATCATGGGCATGATGCCAATCAATGCTTCAATCTCAAGAATGAGATCGAGGCACTAATTAGGAGAAGGGCACTCTGCAAGTTTGTTCAAGGACCAACTGAACCAAGGTAGCAAAAAGAGGAGAATAGGAGATTTGATGAACCCCTTAGGGAAGTCAAAATCGCCTTCAAAGAAAACCCATTTAGTTTGTCAAACAAAGCTCTAAAGCAATATATGTGTGAAGCTTTCGAAAGCTACTACAATATCCCCAACCTGATAAGAAAAGGAGATAGGATTTTGCCATCACCTTCTTAGAGGAGGAGGCTAGATCCATCACCACCCGCATTACGATGCTTTATTGGAGAAGATAGAAATTGCCAACTATGAGTATATTGCATTCTGGTATACAAAGATAGTTCGACCGAGATATCCTGTATTGGTCAACATTTAAGAAATTAGGACTAAAAATGAACATCTCACCCTAACAAATATACCCAGCCTTAGATTTACAAGGCATGGCATTATACCAAAAGGAATGATCACCTTGTCTATGGTGGTAGGTAAGGAAGAGCACAAAGTCACAACCATGATGAATTTCTTTGTCAGTAAAGGGGAATACACCCACAATGTGGTGATTGGGAGACCAATCCTAAATGATTTTAGAGCAGTTATCTCCACCTATCACCTAGCTATGAAGCTCATGAGAAAACATGGAGGGAGGGTAGTTCAAGGAAGACAAAATGGATCGAGGGAATATTATTTTACTCCGTTGAAAAGGAAAAGATTGACTGACGACAAAGAGAAAAAAAAAAAAAGAACTCCAATAGGTGGATGAGCTATTTGAGAGTGACCTTCCTCCTATGCTTGAGGCATCGTGCAAGGAATCCTAAGATGGATGGAAGGAGGTTGCGATAACCAAATATCCAAAGAAAATGGTATTGCATTGAGAGGGGAGTTGGAGACCAAACTTGTCAAGGTACTTAGGGAACATTGAGACATTTTCCCTTGGTCCCACCAATATATGCCTAGAATATCTACAGAAATTGCAACACATCGGTTGAATGCAAGCTCCACTATAACCCCAGCTCAACAGAAGAGGAGACTACTTGATATAGACTGTGCACATGCACTAAGAGAAGATATGAGTAAACTTCTTAAGGTTAATTTCATATGAGAAGTCGCCTATTTAGAATGGTTGGCAAATATGGTCATGGAAAGAAAGTCAAATTGAAAGCGGAGGACATGTGTGGACTTCACCACTATTAACAAACATGCCCCAAAGATAGTTTTTCTTTTCCTTGGATAGATCAACTAGCAGACGCAATTGTCGGGCATGATTTGTTGAGCTTCATGGATGCATATTCGAGATGTAACCAAATAAAAATGGATCTCAACGATGAGAAAAGAATGATGTTCACTATGGATCGTAAGCTATATTGCTACATGGCCATGCCTTTTAGATTGAAGAATTCGGGAGCTACATATCAATGAATTACCAATTAATTTTTCTAAGATAAGATTGGAGTCAACATGAAGGTTAATATCAATGACATGCTAGTAAAAAGTATTACCTTTGCTCGGCATCCAAAAAACCTTAGGGATGTCTTTGAAATATTTCGATACATTAGATGAAGCTCAATCCAAACAACTGCATATGCGGCGTTAAAGCCAAAAAATTCCTTGGGTTTATGGTCAACCAAAGAGGAATTGAAGCTAATCTAGATAAAATCAAGGCCATTCTAGAGATGAAATGCTTGAAGACCTTGAAAGATGTGTAAAGGCTGACTAGATGCATTGCGGTCTCGAGGGCTTTCAAGGAACCCCTTATATGATATTAGGATAAAAAAAGGCCTTTCAAGGAATTGAAGGTATATCTCTCCATCCCACCTCTACTTTTTAAATTGACCATTGGGGAGAAACTTTACCTATACTTGTTTGTATCAATTGCCACTATGAGCTCAGTTCTAATAAGAGAAAACAAGGGAGAATTTTGGGATCACTACAAGTGTACAGGATTGCAATAGTAATACACAAAAAATGGATATCATCCTCAATGAACAGTATATGGCTAATAATCCTAAATCGCAATCTAATATCAATATCAATTTTATTAAAGCTAAAAAAATGAGTTTGAATGTTGTAAACTAAAATCATATTGAAAGCAAATGAGTATTAGATTGAAAACTATATGAATTAAGTATCTAGAATTGAAAAATCTCATGTATTGCCCCCCAATTCCTATTTCAATTAATCTAATTCCTAATTCTATAGGTTATGACACTTCTCACTAAAGCCCTCTCTGGAGGCGTTCTAATACTTATTAGTCAAATTGCCTAATACCCCCTCCTGAAGTGTATAGTTAACAACCTAATGCATTAATATCCTAATTTTTATGCAACCACCCAAAGAATCAACAACCTCCTAGTGAATTGATTATTTTAGGTCTGTACTTTAATTATTTGACATTAAACTTCTCTCCTGACTTAGTTTAACAATTTGAGATCAATCTATTTATGGCCAATAAATTTAAAACAATAAGAACGCAAAGTAGAAAATAGAACATCATAATAGATTAATCAAAATTCAAAATCAAGGGTTCCTACAATTGAATTCACATCCTCGAAATTAAAAGTACTTAGTTGGACATGTTGTAAAGATCACAAAACAAAGTTTTCAACAACTAGAAGATCATATTCTTGTTTTGATCTTATTCTTCATCTCTGTAGTACCCCTAAAAAGTCAATAAACAAATTATAAAATTTTGGGAGTTTTAAATATAAAATAATTTAAATAAATAATTTAAAAAATTATAAATGCTCCATAATCATGAAATTATACGTGGAAACAAACTTGAGATAAATATAAAAATAGTAAAAAAAACATGAAGATATCAAGAAAATGGGAAAAATAACACAAGGGTCCAGTTATCTCGATAATTGATTTCATTACCGCGGTAATGCCAAGAAATCCAAAAAACACAAAAAATTAGGCATCATTCTGGTTACCGCAGTAATAGAAATCGTTACCACAGTAGTGCTTGGGAAAACTGAAAATTGATACATTTTAGTTACCAAGTAGGCTAAAAAAAACTAAAAATTGCTCCAAAACCCTAAGTATCGATGTGTTAATCACGTGATTTCCGAGGTAATTGGAGTCATTACTGTGGTAATACATGAAAATTATATATATGCGTAACTTGTGCGTAGAAACCCTAATTACAAACCATTTGATTTAACAGTCACACAAATTCTTCCCAAAACCCTACTCAGCCACCACAGACTGACCCTTCTTCTGCCCTGAAGTGTTCTAGAGTGTTCCTAATCTATTTCGACCTTCCCAACTAGGTTCTCAAGCAAAGAACAAAAGAGAACTGCATATTGGTGAAGAGCTTGACTACTGGGATCGAACGAATGGATTACTTACAAGGTAAGGCATTCATTTCACATAGTATACGTGTGTTTTCATCACCATCTCGCATTTGCTAATGAGATGCATGCTCCCTTGATTTAACAACTAATTGGAAGTGTTTGAAACACTCTTTTGAGGGAAACGAAAGAAGGACCACTTGGAATCGAGGTATAATACATTTTATTCGGTATAATGCTTGTGTTAAGTCTAGTATTGATGTATTGAATCGTTATGAATAAGAGGACGGAAGGAAACTAACAAAAATGTGCAATTTTTGGAAAATTCACACAACAATCGTGTTGTTAGTTGCGTAGCAAACTAACATTAGTCTAGGTGAATTATTGCATTTTATAAGAAATAATGGGAGAATCAGTTGAATAATTGCATAATTATTAGCATTAGAATATAGTTTAGGGATTTGCATTGTTTAAATTCTTTATAAGCTTTGTTTTTAAAGTTTTGAAACTCTTTTATGAGGAAATGATGTCTGGAAAAGGAAATTGAGTGTATTGCAGGGTACAGGTTGAAGCACAAAGGAAGAATACATCATATGAAGGTAAAAAGGAGAAGAAATCATGAAGAAGTACCAAAAGACCGTAGTCAAATAACTGAAGATCGCGGTAGCTAAAGAAGAACTTTATGTGGAGAAAGCCCACTAGTTACCGCAGTCGGTAATCCAGTGACCGCGGTAACCAGAGTGTGATTTGTGTGGAAAAAGCGCGGACCGTGGTGGACAGAACGAGAGGATTTTGGTTTTTATCAAAGGGCATCACTGACTGCGGTCACTAGAGTGATTATTGGGATTTTCATATTTTTTTAGGGTTTTTTTAGTGTGGGACTATATATAGGGAGAGGTTATTAGAGCCAAAATGACCTAAGTCAGAAAGAAATCACCTGTGACGGCTGTGCAGAGCAAAAACTTGTATTCTAATTAGGAATTGATGATTATTCTTAAATCTTGAGTATGATTTACTTCTTTGATTATAGTTTAATGTTATCTATTAAATTCATGTCAAGCTAATCAAATTTTCTTTGTCTAGGATGTGATATTCAATGCATGATTTGTGATATCTAGCTGTGGTTATTGAATTAGAGACTCTATTCCATATTTTGTAGACTTAATGTTTTGTGTTTACTAGCCATAGACATGATGAACTCAACACTTTAGACTAACTCGGGAGAGAGGTCTAAAAGGTGGTTATCACAGTTTGGACTTAGAATAGTTGATGAATCGGGAGGTTATTGACTAATCTAGGGGGTTGCACAGGGACTCTTGGACACACAACTTAGGTTGTTGAGTAAGCACCTCAAGAGAGGGCTTTATAAAACAAATCTAGTTAATATTGAAGCACCTTGGGAGAGGGGTTCAATTACAAATGCGAAAACTCATAGTGTAGACAATTTATGACCAAAACTGAGAATCACAGATTATGCAGCAGCATTCACTATCCTAGACACCATTTCGAATAGACTTCTAAGTACAGAATTATTGCTTCTGTTTAGAAAAGCTTTTAGTTCAAAGTTTAATCCAATCACATTAGTTAGAGTCTTGATAAGTACACTTGTAGGTTTACCAACAAGTTTTTGGTGTCGTTGCCGAGGAAAAATATGGTGTTTAGTATCTTAAAACCAATTAAACTTGGTTTAATCTTAGTCAAGATAAAATTTTATTTTATTGTTGCCTTTTACTTGATCTCTCTTAGATTTAGTAAAGTACATTGAATACACTTGATCCTTTTGTGTTTTTTGTGTTTCAGGCTTGTATGAGTAAACATCCTTGTGACCCCTACGATCCAGATTTGCTGAAAACAATCGATCATATTCAGTTGGAGGCTCAAGAACAAGTACCAACTATGGATGACAGTGGAAGTTCTGGAGTTGGGAACAATAGGGAGACACAGTATAGAGAAGCACCTTTGAGGGACTTCTTTAAACTAGTTTTGAATAATAACTATTCAGGCATAGCAAGAACACCAATAAATGCAAATAATTTTGAGCTAAAGCTGTCCTTAATAACAATGGTGCAACAGCAACAGTTTGGAGGCTCACCTGTTGAAGACCCAATGGCACACTTGAATTCCTTCATGGAAATTTGTGACAGTTAAAATAAATAGAGTAACTGAAGATCAGCTTAGGTTACGACTTTTCCCTTTCTCCTTAAGGGATACAACAAAAGGTTGGCTGCAAACCTTTCTCTCGGGAAGTATAACAACTTGGGAAGAGATGGGCCAAAAATTTTTGCAAAAGTATTTCACACCGGCCAAAGTACATCAGCTATGGGGTGAGATTAGTTCTTTCAAGCAATTTGATTTTGAATCTCTGTACAAAGCTTGGGAAAGATTTAAAGACTTATTGAGGCGTTGCCCACAACATGGATATCTTCCTTGGCTCCAAATCCAGATGTTCTATAGTGGACTTACACCACCCACTAAGCTTTGGTAGATTCAGCAGTTGGAGGCTCGTTAATGGGAAAGTTAACCACAAATGCCACTCAATTGATTGAAAACATGGCAGCTAATGCATATGGGCACGAGACCGAAAGAGGTATAGCAAAAAGAGTGGGAATTCATGAAGTGGATGAGATTAGTATTTTACATGCCCAAATTGTTGCGATGACCCATCGATTGAACTTGGTGGAACAAAAGAGTAGTGGTGGACAGTTTCAACAAACTCAACAAGTGCAGTTCATTGTAGAAGCTAACAAGGCATCTTATCATGGAGAAGCTTCCATTGAGCAAATGAATGACATGAACAGATTCAGTGGTTACCAAGGACCAGTTGGAGGATATAATGTCCCTAAGTATTATCATTCAGGAGTGAGAAATCATGATAATTTCTCATATGCCAATAGCAAAAACGCTCAATTGCCACTAGGATTTGTGCCTCAACAGCCTTTGCAGGATAAAAAGCTATCCTTGGAGGATAAGCTTGATGAAATGATGAATATGCACACAAGATTCTTTAAGGAGCTAACTAGAAGGGTGGACAAGAATGACAATAGAGTTTCTGGAATTGAAATCCAGATTGGAAATATGAATGTCATTGTTAAGAGTTTGGAAACACAAGTGGGACAGTTGGCACAAATAATCTCAAATCAGTAGCGGAGTTCCTTTCCAAGTGATACACAAGTGAATCCAAAAGAGAGCTGCAAGGCAATAATTACTAGGAGTGGCAAAGAAGTGGCAAGCCCACCTAATCCAAGTATACCGCCTATTCAAGCTGAAGAAGATGTTAGCCATGAGATGGATGTTCAAATGAAATCATTGGGCAAACATGAAAAACATTCAACATTAAAAGGGCCAGTCAAAGAGAGCGCCATTCAAGAGGGTAATGGTTTTAAATCTCCACCTTTACCATTTCCTCAAAGGTTCCAGAAAAAGAGGATGGATGAACAATTTGCCAAGTTTCTGGAAATGTTTAAGATGATTCATATAAACATTCCATTTGTAGAAGCTTTGCAACAAATGCCTAATTACGCAAAGTTTATAAAGGAGATCATGTCAAAGAAGAGGAAGCTAGAAGATTTTGAAACGGTCAAGCTTACAGAAGAGTGCAACACCATCCTACAAAAGAACTTCCTCAAAAATTGAAAGATCCGAGCAGTTTCACTATACCATGCAACATTGGGTCTGAAATCTTTAAGAAGGCATAGCATAAATCTAATGCCTTTGGCAGTATGCAAGAGGTTGGGAATGTCTAAAATCAAGCCAACCACAATCACCCTTCAATTAGCAGATAGGTCCTTAACATATCCAAAAGGAGTGATTGAGGATGTGCTAGTCAAGGTGGATAAGTTCATATTTCCAGTGGACTTTGTTGTTCTGGACATGGAAGAGGATTGTGAAATACCATTCATCCTTGGAAGACCATTTTTGGCTACTAGGCATGCACTCATAGATGTCCACAAAGGAAAATTAACTTTAAAAGTTAATAAAGAGAAAGTTGTCTTCAATCTCAACAAGGCTATGAACTACCCCTACTAAATTACATGAATGCAATAGGGTGGAGGTCCTAAATTCTTGCATTAATGAGGTGATGGATGCATTAAGCTCTCAAGATGAATTGGTGGGATGTATCTCTCGTTCGGTGAATTTTCCTCAAGTTATGACAGAAGAGGAGAAGCTAGTTGTACTAGCTTTAGAAGCATGCTCGCCAGAAGTTAATAGTATAGAGGAGCAGTATCTGAAACACATCAATTTGAAGTTGTTTAAGAGCCTTATAGGGAAGTGGAGTTGAAACCGCTTCCAAAACATTTGAAGTATGCATTTTTGGATGCATCTAAATCACTTTCAATTATTATCTCCTCTTCACTGGCACCTGTTCAAGAGGAGAAATTGTTGAAAGTATTGCAGGAACACAAAGCTAAAATAAGATGGATAATTGAAGATATAAAGGGGATAAATCTAGCCATTTGCATGCACAAAATTTTAATGGAGGATTCACATAAACCTACAATGGAACACCAGTGACGACTCAATCCTATCATGAAAGAGGTGGTGAAGAAAGAAGTGATGAAGTGGCTAAAAGCTGGAATTATTTATGCAATATCAGATTCGCCATGGGTTAGTCCTATTCACGTGGTGCCCAAGAAAGGAGGAATGATAGTTGTTACAAATGAGAAGGGAGAATCAATAGCCTCAAGGACAACAACCGAATGGTGTGTTTGCATAGATTATCAGAAGTTGAATAAGGCTACCCATAAAGATCACTTCCCCTTACCTTTCGTGGACCAAATATTGGATCAGATTGCTGGGTATGATTTTTACTGTTTCTTGGATGGATACTCAGGATACAACCAGATAGTCATTGCTCTAGAGGATCAAGAGAAGATTACTTTCACCTGCCCATATGGCACTTATGCATTTAGGAGAATGTCATTCGGTTTGTATAATGCACCAACCACCTTCTAGAGGTGTATGATGGCAATATTAGCGGATATGATTGAAGACATCATGGAGGTAATTATGGATGACTTCTCAGTGTTTGGTGAAACATTTGAACAATGCCTCCATAATCTGGAAAGAGTCATTTCTCGTTGTGAAGAAAATAACCTAGTCCTCAACTGGGAAAAATGTCACTTCATGGTTCGAGAAGGCATTGTGTTGGGGCATAAAGTTTCTATTAATGGCCTAGAAGTGGATAAGGCAAAGATTCAAGCCATCAAAAAGCTGTTACCACCAACAACGGTGCGAGAGGTGCGGAATTTCTTGGGGCACACAAGTTTTTATCGTAGATTTATCAAGAACTTCTCTCAAATAACTCGGCCTCTATTTCATTTACTGGAAAAGGAAGCTGAGTTTAACCTCACCGCTGAATGTGTTGAAGCCTTCAACACACTTAAAAGAGCTTTCATGTCTGCTCCTATTATGTCCACACCAGTTTGGGGGGAACCGTTCGAAATCATGTGTGATGCTAGTGACTATGTAGTCGGAGCTGTCCTAGATGATAGGATGTTCAGAGCTATATACTATGCAAGCAAAAAATTGGATGATGCTCAAAAGAACTATACTACCACTAAAAAAGAGTTGTTGGTTGTTGTTTTTGCATGTGAAAAGTTCACGTCATACATCGTGGGATCACATGTTAAAGTCTTCACGGATCACGCAGCTATCAAATAGCTCTTTGCAAAGAAAGATGCAAAACCCATATTAATAAGGTGGATCCTATTGTGGCAAGAGTTTGATATAGAGGTGATAGATAAGAAGGGTATAGAGAATGTCGTTGCAGACCACTTGTCTCGTCTGTCAAATGAAGCAAATCCAGATCCAATGGGTATAGTAGAGGTTTTCCCGGATGAGCATCTCTTGAAAGTTAGTGACAGCACACCGTGGTATGCAGATTTTGCTAATTACAAGGCCACAGGCGCCACTCCACGGTCGCAGGCGCCACTCCACGGCTGCTTGAAGCATTTCATACATAAAAGCAAGTTCTATCTTTGGGATAATCCATTTCTTTACCAGAGATGTGCTGACAAAGTGATTCGTCGTTGCATTCCTGAGTCTGAAATTAACAAAGTCCTTCATGATTGCCATGCTTCACCTTATAGTGGTCATTACAGCCATCAATAGACAGCAAGACGTGTACTTGAGAGTGGGTTTTATTGGCCAAGCATGTTGAAAGATGCCTATCAGTTTGTGAAAACTTGTGAGACATGTCAGAAACAAGGAAACATCTCTAGAAAGAATGAGATGCTCTTACTTCATTTGTAGAAGTAGAATTGTTTGATGTTTGTGGCATTGACTTCATGGGACCATTTCCACCATCAGTTGGCAAACAATATATCTTGCTAGCTGTTGACTGTCTTTAAGTGGGTTGAGGCTGTGGCTACAACAAAGAATGATGCTCGAGTTGTGTTGAAGTTTCTTTTCGGAGCATTTTTTCTCGTTTCGGAACTCCTAGAGCTATTGTGAGTGATGAAAGTACACACTTCTGCAATAAAGTCTTCAACAACCTTCTCACTAAGTACGGCGTGAGGCACAAGGTTGCACTACCCTGTCATCCACAAACTAATGGGCAAGCTGAAGTGTCTAATCGAGAAATCAAGTCAATATTACAGAAGACGGTTGGCGCAAACCGTAAGGATTGGGCGTTGAAGTTGGATGATGCACTGTGGGCATACAGGACAGCTTTTAAGACGCCCATTGGCATGTCTCCATATTAGCTATTGTATGGAAAATCCTGTCACTTGTCGTGTGAGTTAGAGCATAGAGCTTACTGGGCCATCAAGAAGTTAAATTTCGATGCAAAAGCCTGTGGTGAGAACCAGTTGTTGCAGCTTGTACAATCGAGGAGTTTCGCCGAGATGCGTTTGAGAACAACACCATTTATAGAGAAAGAATGAAGAATTGGCATGATCAATTCATAGAGAAGAAGGAGTTTAAACCTGGCCAGCAAGTGCTGCTATTCAATTCAAGACTCCGTTTGCTCCCGGGAAAACTAAAATCTTGATGGTCGGGACCTCTCCTAGTCACTCAAGTCTTCCCATAGTGCAGTAGAAGTGCAGAACTTGATAGATGGCCACAGATTCAAAGTGAATGGCCAAAGATTAAAGATATTCTATGGAGGACCAAAGCAGATGGTGGAAATGGCAGTCCTCAGATACTGAAACACAGTATCCTCGTCCAACAAACGACGTTAAACATAGCGCTAAGTAGGAGGCAACCCACTATTGATTTAGGATTTTTTAAGTGTGCTTGCGTAATTGTTTTCATGTAGCTAGTTTGTTTTAGATTTCATTGGAAAGATAGGTTCTAGACACTTAGAAGGGAGAAATGGGTCCATTATACTATGTATTGCGGTCATCAGATTCACAGGTTCTGTGTACCGCGGTCAACCTTACGAATACAGAGAAAATTCACTTATGGACCGCGGTCACCAGAACATGTAGTTCTACAGACTGTGGTCACCAAAATACTACAATCTGTGCATTTCTATGGACCGCGGTCACCAGAAGCATATGCTTCTGTGGACCGCGGTCAACAAAGCACATGTTTTTGCATGTCCATGGACCGCGGTCCACACTGTTTGAATGCCCATTCAAACCGCGGTCTACAAAATGTGAACCATGCAATTTTCAAACAAATTCATCTATGGACCACGATCCATAAACCACGAACCATAGTCTATGTGTCTTTTTAAGGCCAAATCACAGTTATTTGTTCATTCCTGCTTTGAAATTTCTAAGTTTTATATGTGGCTTTCGGCCTCCCTTCCAAATTTCAAAGTACCTTTTGCCTTTCCAGTGAAAATGTAAGTGTTTTTATTTTACTTTTTATTAGTTCCTTGCTTTATTTGAGTGTTTAGGTAGATTTAGGAGTTGATATAAGTGTTTTCTTGTGTCTGAAATGGTTATTTTGCTCAATAACTTGCAACCTCTTTCCTTTTGATCTATATGTGCATGCTTAATGAGTCCTTTTGACCCAAGACTTGCACAAATCCTTGTTCATGAGCATCTTAGGTTGTTAGTTGTTTTATTTCAATGTAATGAGGCGCATTTCATTGATTATGAAGAAATTGGCATTGCAAGGTTCAATTTTTATTGTCTAATGATTATTTCTGATGTTCAGATACTTAGCTTTGTAAACTAACATACTTTGATTAGTTTTAATTCATTTTGAGTGCACGATTGCATAAACCTTGCTGTTTTCCTTACCAACCATTACTGTGTTGCAGGCCTCCTAGAATGAAACTTCCTACTTCAAAGGGTAAGCAGCCAGCACCGCCTCCTCCACCCTCTGATCATAATCGTTTCAAAACAGCAAATGCCAAGCAGAGATTCAACATGATTCGATCCAACAGACATCTAATCCCCGAGAGAGGCATCATGTTGATGACAGAGGAGTGTACCATCGCCATCGATATAGTGGTGGTCGCCAGACATTGGGAGAAGCTTATTCAGGTACCCAATACCGCAGTGGTATCAATAGTCCAAGAGTTTTATGCCAACGCACCAAACAGAGAGGGTACATCAGTATGGATGTGGGGCAAGTGGGTACCATTCAGTGCAACAACAATTAATGAAGTTTACGACTAGCCAGTAGACTCCCTAGATGAATACTACAATCTCCTATCGAGGTTTGATCCGGACGAGATTTTGCAGACTTTGTGTGTTAACGTGGCCTCCTAGATTTGCTATAACAACAGGCCCATCAATTTGATGAAGACTATGTTCAGGACCCCGGCTAAGGTTTGGTTATATTTGGTTTGTGCTAATTTACTTCCCTCCTTAGCTATTAATAGGGTTACTATAGAGAGAACCATCTTAGTATAATGCATCATGAAGGGGCTCCCAATCAATATTGGGACAATTATTTCCAGCTCTATCAGGTCGGCCATTGACAAGACAAATGCGGGTCTGCCACACTCCACCTTGATCATAGAGCTATGCAGACGAGCTTGGGTTGTATGGGAAAAGACAGAGCCGCTATTGAAGATGAAGGATCATGTAGCGGTAAAGATGCTCACTTCCACCTCTACTAAGAGGCATCGGGCATCTACTGAGTCACCACCACCAGTTGCTGATCCAGCTAGTTCCACCCCGGCCCCTGCACATCCTGCTGATGATCCACAGTCTTCTTCAGCTACTGCTGCGCGCCTTTCTGCCACTGAGCATACCATAATGCATTGGATGGAGTATCTCACCAGTGGATGCACCACAAGGACCTGAGCATGGCCGAGGCTTATCCCCCTCCTCCTTGCTATTTACCCTACATGGAGATGGCTTGTTGTGTACCTCCAGTGCCCCTGACTCCGTCAGTGGGCAATGTGGATGGTTCTGATGATGCTGGTAATGATGATGACGATGGCGGTGATTTCACTGATTTTATTACCGAGGAAGAAGTCTTTGGAGCAGACCTCTGAGCCTCGGTGTTTTCTTTAATTCTGTTGTTATCTTTTGCTGCTCTTGAAACTCAAACTTTTTGTACTTTTGCTGCTCTTGTTTTTTTTTTATGATGATGCATTACTCCTTATCAATGATCTTACTTGTACAATGCATTTTTATGACTTCCAGACTAATATTCTTCTCTCTTTGAATGCATGTGTGATGTGTTATTTTTCCCACCAATGCCAATCTATGTGTTCTTGAGGACAATGCGCCATTCAAGTTTGGGGGTATGTGCTTAATGCCTAACACGCAGCAAATAGGGTCAGTTTTCTTTTATTTTGTCAATTTTTGTCAATTTTCTTTTGTAAAATTTTGGTAGATGCATTCTAGGAAGCATTTAGAGTAGATTGTTTTAATTATCAAATCAAATAAAAAATAATTAAAAAAATTAATAATAAAATGAACGAAGATATAAATGTTACTGAGTAACCTATGAAATTGTGACGTTCCTCTAGTATGATGAGACAAAGAACTAGGGTACTTTCAAACAGTTTGTGTGCTTGGTTTGTCTAAAATTTGACCTTGACAAAACCCTGTAGTATTTGGTAGTTGAGATTCCGAAAACTAAGGAAAGTAAGGAGTGGAAACCAAACCACAAGTGGAGAGATTTCCCACAGACTCTTAAAATAATCAAATCTGTCTTGAACACTGCTTAGGAATGACTATAGGAGGGAAATGAAGTAGGCCATCATTGTTTGAGTCATAGCCTAAAGGTCGATTCTAGCATTTATAATCTTCTGTAGCCAATTTTGAGCCTTATAGCCTGTTTTCTTATTATGAACCTAAACATTATATATATAAAAAAAACACTCTATCCTTTTATGAATATCTTAGTTGGACCTATCTGTGTGCACTCATAGTTTTAATACTGCCTATTCTGATGATGTGAAAGAAGGAGGGGATGCTAACATTGAAATACACATGTTTTCATTTTTTGTTTCAACTTCTTTGATTACAAAAATAGAGTTATATTTATTTTTTTTTAGTATTTCAGTATTGTCAATGATAGCTAAACTTTCTACTTTTGTATGAGTGTACATGTGAGTACAATTTGGAGTTCACATGATAAAATAAGTTTGGAGGAGCTATGAAAACAAGGTTGTGATCATGAACAAAGAAAACAAGGGATTGAACAAAAGGATCAAGCTATATTGGAGAAATCGAACAAATTAGGTTGGTATTATTGTTATGAGTGTACACTTGAGTCAAATTTAAATTCCTATTACACTTGTACCCTGAGCCAGACCACGTTACAACCTAAGAGCAAGACCACTAATCCCGACTACAGTTTGACTTTACTAGTACATAGATAGAGGAGAGAATTGAGAGGGTCTGTGTACTTAGGTATTAGGAAAGGATTTCTGTGAGTGGAATGGTGCCTGCAAAATCACTTACAAAGTCTAGGAGGATTAAGATACCTATAGATGAGAGAGTAAAGTTGAGAAACAATAGAAGATGAACTAAAAATCTAGACAACTTGACTGGCCCTAAGGAATTGTTAATGAGTCATAAACTAAAGGAACAGAAAATAATTGAGGTTACAATGATGACTGAAATCAAATTCACTTTTATGTGATAGATTGTTAGTTTAGAGTAGAGTCTTTGTTCAGGGACAAACAAAAGTCTAAGTTTGGGGTATTTGTTAGTTGCGTAGCAAACTAACATTAGTCTAGGTGAATTATTGCATTTTATAAGAAATAATGGGAGAATCAGTTGAAGAATTGCATAATTATTAGCGTTAGAATATAGTTTAGGGATTTGCATTGTTTAAATTCTTTATAAGCTTTGTTTTTAAAGTTTTGAAACTCTTTTATGAGGAAATGATGTCTGGAAAAGGAAATTGAGTGTATTGCAGGGTACAGGTTGAAGCATAAAGGAAGAATACATCATATGAAGGTAAAAAGGAGAAGAAATCATGAAGAAGTACCAAAAGACCACGGTCAAATAACTGAAGATTGCGGTATCTAAAGAAGAACTTTACGTGCAGAAAGCCCACTGGTTACCACGGTCGGTAATCTAGTGACCGCAGTAACCAGAGTGTGATTTGTGTGGAAAAAGCACAGACCACGGTGGACAGAACAAAAGGATTTCGATTTTTATCGATGGACATCACTGATCGCGCTCAGTGACCACGGTCACTCATGTGATTATCGAGATTTTCATATTTTTTTTAGGGTTTTTTTAGTGCAGGACTATATATAGGGAGAGGTTATTAGAGCCAAAACAACCTAATTCGGAAAGAAATCACTTGTGACGGCTGTCAAGAGCAAAAACTTGTATTCCAATTAGGAATTGAAGATTATTCTTAAATCCTTAGTATGATTTACTTCTTTGATTATAGTTTAATGTTTTCTATTAAATTCATGTCAGGCTAATCAGTTTTTCTTTGTCTGGGATGTGATGTTCAATGCATGATTTGTGATATCTAGCTGTGGTTATTGAATTAGAGACTCTATTCCATATTGTGTAGACTTAATGTTTTGTGTTTACTGGCCATAGACATGATGAACTCAACACTTTAGACTAACTCGGGAGAAAGGTCTAAAGGGTGGTTATCACAGTTTGGACTTAGAATAGTTGATGAATTGGGAGGTTATTGACTGATCTAGGGGGTTGCACAGGGACTCTTGGACATACAACTTAGGTTGTTGAGTAAGCACCTCGGGAGAGGTCTTTATAAAACAAATCTAGTTAATATTGAAGCACCTCGGGAGAGGGGTTCAATTACAGATGTGAAAACTCATAGTGTAGACAATTCATGACCAAAACTAAGAATCACAGATTATGCAGTGGCATTCACTATCATAGACACCAATTTGAGTAGACTTCTAAGTACAGAATTATTGCTTCCGTTTATAAAAGCTTTTAGTTCAAAGTTTAATCCAATCACATTGGTTAGAGTCTTGATAAAATGCAAATCAATAGTAAATTGGGATTTGAGATCACTAATCAAACCCTTTTCCTTGAGGACGATATCCGGTCTCACCGGTTTATACTCAAGCGAACTTGTACACTTGCAGGTTTACCAACAAGTGGTAACCGACTGTAGTAATGAAATGCTAACAAAGAGTTCCTTTCTAGTTACCGCAGTAACTGATCGTACTAATGAATATCGCCTATTTTGGCAACTGCAGTAATGCATCCTAGACCCTATTTTCGAATTTCAAGCACACACACGAGTTACCGCGATAGTACCCTTTTCTACTGCGATACACAGAGGAAAAACATTGTAATACGTGACCTCTATAACCCTCATACATATCATATGCCTTATAGATTTGGGGATCATTGTACTATAGTTTGAGAACAATGAATAATTCAATTCCTAAGGATGTATTGGATCTTAGGTTGAGGATTCTAAATTATCGAGGCAAAGTAAGGACAAGCGGAGCGAAATAACAGGTAGAAGTGATTACTTTACTCCCTAGCATTATTTGGATTTTAAATGTTGAACATGATGTGTGTTTACGTTTTCTGAATGCATAGAAGCATGCTAGGAAGTTACTTTAATAATGCATGATTGACATGATTCCATAAATACGGTATGATATGAGTTGCATGCTCTACTGATATATATGTGTTGTTATGATATGAGATGATTATTGCCATATTTGGATTTCCATGAGATAATCAGCATGACTGAGTTACCGCACAATGATGCATTCTATATGATGAAATGATAGCTATGCTTGTCATGAGATGTTTGGTAACATTCAAGCAAAAGATAAGTTAAGAATTGAACCACGAAGCATCACAATGGTCCAAGGGGGGTCACCATGGGTGTTCTCATGATTGGAACAATGGGTTTGTCCCTAGTTCCTGATGATAGAACTATGGGTGTGACTCTAGTTCTTGGAGAATGGGTGTGTCTTTCATTCCCGAGTTGGGTAATGGGTGTGTTTCCCTATTCCATTGAAATTTGACATATATTGCACCTTCCCTCTTTCTGTTTAATAAGATTATGATGAGAGAATACCAGGATTAGGCCTTTTGATCTAATTAATGACTATTAATAACTTAATGTTTGAAACGCCTAATATTTGATAAGTGGTTGCTTGTTCTGTTTTTAATTTAAATAATGATATGGGTGTACTATGTATGATCCATTGGGTTTTCAAGCTCACCTTACATATTCTTTTTAGGTGTCCTTTGAGGAAGCTCATGCTGACAAAGCACTGTTGGGGTATCATGATAACTGCATACCTCACGGTTGAGATTGTCGATGGACCATAGACCTTAGTCTTGATTTTGCTTATAAGATATTTTTCATTGGATTTGTTTCTGTGTTAGTTTTCATCTTGTTGAGAGATGGCTATAAGGACCAAACTTTGATAAACATTGATGTAGAATTTTCAGACTATTACTTGAACATGTTATGTCTGATTTATTCAGTTTGATTTTTGGGTTTTGATGAGATTTATCATCTTTTAATCCTACTGATATCTCTTACTGTGTCCATGAGACTAATAGATTATTTACATGTGATTATAATTTTGATGAGGCCTGTCGGACGATAGAATTAGTAACGTCCTAGTTCTCGGTGGTTGACAGTGTAGTGTTTCAAAATATATTTAATGACTTATGGTGTAACATTCCAACCCTCGAGTCTTTCAATTGGACTTAACCACAAGGCAAGTCGGGCCGGTGTTACTTTACAATTACACAACTTGACTTTCTATTTCAATTATCTCATGCCTTAATGAAATTAAGAGTACTCAACTCAAATTTAGGAATCAAATTAAACAAGGCAATAATGCAAGAGATAAAAGAAATTCATAAACTTTATTAATTTAATAAAATGGAATACATAACTCAATCTTAAAAAGAAACTATTACAATGAAATATTCAAAACTTGGGCAACATGCCCTTACACATAAATTAGAAACCTTCTGAATTAAAAAAAAAACTTAACTAATATTCATAGTCTTCATGCAAGTCAATTTCCTGTAAAATATGAGAGAAAGGGTGAGCACATAGCCTAGTGGATCTTTTTCAAACAACCAAATTACTAATTTTGAATAACAACACATTCAAATTCAAGCACTTTTAAATCATTAAGTGTTTGAAATAATATTTTGTTTACAATTGTAAATTTGACTAAAAGGATTTCAAAGCCCTTGATGTTCTTTATCAAAATACCTCCCTTGAGTGAAAAAGCATTCCTTATGACAAGTTTCGTGGGACTTATGGCCTAATCCATATTCCAAATATTTCGGGACATCACCCATGTGAACTAATCATGGGTAAAGAACACCCACAGTGACCCTCATGTTCAATGTGACAGTAAGTGGTTCATAATCTCCAAAATCTTTTATTTAATCTTATACTCATAAATCATAAATAAAATAAATTTAGCATGTTTAACACATAACATCCATAATCTAAGCATGGCATGGTTTCATGATCAACTAAACATGACATACAAGTTAAACTGAAAATTTAATCATGTTTATCATACTAAACTGAAATCATGCATACATGAACATGTTATTAAACTAAACTAGTAAGATAGAGGTTTTAGAAATAACTTCGACCTTAGTTTGCAAAACAATTGTAAGCCTCTGAAATCTGGCATAACTACATTGCTCTAAGACTTTCAAACACTCAAGAACAATTCAAGATTACTCAAGAACTGAGAGGATTGCCAAGAAGAGGGCTAGAGAAAATCAAGAGGGAAGTGTCAACTCTTGCTCTGGGATGAGGAGAATGAGAGCAATAGGGGGTTTATATAGAGTTGCAATGAGCAAGGAATGGCAGGTTGCTCATTGGAAACTTTCCTTTCACACGAATCATCCCTCTTAGCCCTCAGATTAGCTGTGGATCAATGATGCAAATTGGAGAGCACAAGGATTGAAAACTTTCCTTTTGAGCACATGGATCATCCTTCTTAGCCCTCGCATAAATTTTGGATCAATGGTGCAGATTGGAGAACACGCGGATTGAAAACTTTCCTCTTGAGCACATAGTTCATCCTTCTAAGCCCTCGAATTAGTTTTGGATGAAATGTGCAAATTGGAGAGCAGACAGATTGAAAACTTTCCTCTTGAGCACACGGATCGTCCTTCTTGGCGCTCGGATTAGTTTTGATCAACGGTGCAAATTGAAGAACGCACAGATTGAACAGTTTTGGGCACTTGAATTGTCATTTGACCACTAAAATGATCTTCTGATATAATTGAAGAGAATTACTTCATTTCATCTTGTATAAATTTTTTTTTCAGGGTATTACATATGGGGATGCCTTTCCATGTACGACCCCAATGTGACAGAATGAAAGGACTAAGAATTGGGGTGTTATAATCTCTATCCATTTTCTTCTCTTCCTCACTTCTGGCTGTCAATAATAATAAATTGAATTATCCATAACCCTAATAGTGTTTCCTATTTATATACTTCCCTTAAAAACTCGTAAAACACAAAACCAAACAAAAAAACCTAAAAACCTAACTTGATCACACTATCGTAGTTTACAACTGCAGTAGTTTTGTTCTTCAACATCTCAAGATTTTCACAAATGTTTTTGGTTAATCGCACTATCATGGTAGTCGCACTGTTCATCGTATTACCATGGTAGTCATACTCTACCATTTTTTGTTGTTTTTTTTACTGTGTTATTGCGGTAATTTCTCTTATATCATGATCATGCCTTAATTTCAGCATTTTTGGATTATTTTCCATCTTCCTCCTTGTGTGTAGCTATTCCCACTTGATCTAAACCTACACAAACAACTAAGAACCTTCCTCGGGAGTTAAATGACATGTATAAACATATAAAAATCATATTGAAATTCTCTAAATGTGTAAATACATGCAATGTTTATATAAATGATCATACATTTAATTATAAACAACTATGTCCTATTTTCCACTGAACTAATGGAAAACATATGCAAAATACCTACAAATCCCTTCTCAACATAAAAACCAATTATCTAGAGGTGGAAAAACTTGCCTTAGCAATGTTAACATTTGCTAGGAAGTTATGACCATATTTCCAAACACCTACTAGTGTTGTCTTAATAAAGCATCCAATTTGACAAGTACTACAAATGCATGATGTTTCTGGAAGGTTGGTTAAGTGAGCAATCGAGTTCTAGGTATGCCATATTGAATATTGACCAAGAATAGCCATTAAAGGTTAGACCTTGACCAAATTATTTTAAGGAGTTCTCCTCATGGGTGGAAGTGGAAAAGGGGGAGGAAACTACAGGAACTTGGTTCTTTTTCGTTGATGGGTCTTCCTACAAACAAGGATGTGGGGTGAGAATCATACTCTTGTCACCAAGGGGCCATACAGTTCGAATTCTTGACATCTAACAATGAAGCTAAATATGAAGCCTTCCTAGTAGGCATTCACATCACTGAAAGTTGATGGGTGCCAAGAATTCATATGAATTACGACTCAAAGCTGATTGTTAGCCAAATTAACAATGAATGCTAAATGAAGGGCGAAAGAATGCAATCCTACCTCACAAAGGTATGGAAGCAATTCAACCCTTTTAAAGATTTTGAGGTCAATTAAATACTTTGAATGGAAAACACCCTCGCAAATGCGTTGTTTAAACTGGCATCTACGGTCAGAGAAGAACTAGTTGAGCATGTTCCTGTCAAGCACTTACCACAATTTTGCATCAAGGATGATAGGGAATAGATCTTTAGAGATATAGGAAAAATCAACATGGGTGGACCCTATTTATGATTACTTGAAGATAGGAAACTCTTGAACGATAGAATGAAGGCCAGGAAGATACAACAATAAGTTGTAAGGTATGCGCTAGTCAAGGACGAGCTTTATAGGAATGGCTATAGTGTTTCATACCTAAAGTGTGTATCAAAAGAGCAAGCTAAACAAGTTATATAGAAAATCCATGTCGAATTCTTCAAAAATCACTCCAGAGGAAGAGCACCAGCATACAAAGTGTTGAGACAAGGATATTATTGTCCTACTCTGACCAAGGATGCGATAGATATGGCAAAAAGGTATAATTGTAGCCAAAGGAATGCCACCTTAATTCAAGTAGCCCAAGAAGTCCTCACTCCATTTAAAAGCCCGTGGCCTTTTGCTCGGTGCAGGTTAAACATCATGGACCATTACCAATGGGCAAAGGCCATGAAATAACTCATAATTTTGTCAACAAAAAATTATTAATGAAATAAAATTCATTGAGAAAAAAATTTTAAAATAATTGGAGGCAAATGAAATCTTAGTATCAAGATGATCTAACTAATGATATAAGGTTAGTGGAATTATCAAATATTAATTAATTAATTTATAATTACACAAGTAATGGAATGATTATAGAATTAATTATCCAATATAAAGTAAGTAGAGTGAATTATATAATTATTTGTACCACTCTAAAAATAAAAATATGAGATAAATAAATAAAAATGAAAAAATGAAAAAATATAGAGAAATATAAATTATTAATTGTTGGCAATATTAAAGAAATGAAAAAATATAAATTAAATACAATATTAAAGAAATAGAAAGGGAAAAATATTAGCAAGTCAATAAAATATAAACATGTGCAATAAACCATGTTTTCATCAATTAGAAAGTGTATAATTAGCAAATTTCGGATAATAGCAACTTTAAAAAGCAATTTTGGTAGTAGAAACTGCATCTAACAGCCCACAATCAATCTGCCCGATCCAACGAACGAGATCAAAACCAAACCAGTGCTTAGGAGCACCAAATCACCGAGATCCAACGGCCCAAAATCAATCCACCTAATCCAACAATCCAGATCTATTTCATTGATCGCGAAAAAAAAATTTGAACATTGCACTCGAGGTTGATCGTGAGACCAAGATCTGTTCTCGCATTGTGTTGATCATCTGGTGTTGCGCTCGAGGACGATCCAAGCGTCCAGATCAAAGCCGTGTTTGGAGATCGCGAACGAGATCCCCACACTGTGATCGAGGTTCATTCGACGGTCCAGATCAAATCCACGTTTGGTGATCGTGAACCATGCTGCGTTCAAGGAAGATCCAACAATCCAGATCTGAGATGTTTTCGTGATCGCGAACCATTGCTACGCTCGAGGAAGATCCAACGGTCTAGATCTTAGACGTTTTTTGGTTGATCGCAAACCATTGATGCGCTCGAGGAAATCCGACAATCTACAACGATTTCGTTAATCACGACCGTGATTTGAGTGCTGCGCTTGAGGAAGATCAGACAGCCTCGATCGAATGCTCCAATTAAAATAACAAAAAATTTCAAAAAAATTCACAAAAATAAAAAAAAATTCAAAAATTGTTTCTAAATTCCAAAAAAAAACTTATCCAAATACACTTGTTATTCTCCTATGCTTGGGAGGCACGAAATTTTGAAGAATTAGCAAGTTTCCTACAAGGAGAATACCACAAACTTGCCATTCTACACCATTTTGAACTCTATATAAACCCCCCATGCTCAGCATTCCTCTCATCCCAAGAACCAAGAGTGGAGATTTCTTCTTGTTCTCTAAGCCCTCTTCTTGGCATCCCTTCTCACCATTCTTTTCCCTCTTGAGTGTGAGAAGTTCTTGGTTTGGGGATTCATCTTGGGTAATTTTCTTGGTGTTTGAATGTTGGGAACTCTTGTCTAAACTTTGGGGAGAAAACATCATAAGGTGAAAGTGATTTTTCTAACACCCCTATTTCTTATTCGAATTGCTAGCATATTCATTGTTTGTTTGGCTTTTGAAATCAAAATAATTTCAGTTCTAGTATTCTAAAACATATTTCAGTTTCATATTCGATCCTTGTTCGAATTTATGCATTCATAGTGATCATGCCATGTTTAGTATCATGCTTAGGCTTTATTTCAAAGATGATGTATGATTATGGTTGTTTCATGATTTAATTTTCATAATGCTTATATTCTAAATTTTATTGATCTTAGTTTCATATTTTGAAGTTTATTTGATGATTCAAGATTTAACAAAAGAAGATGGTGAAAATAACCACGTACCATCATAGCAAACATGTGGGTTGCTATGGATGTTCTTTTCTCATGGATAGCCATGAGGTTTTAAGACCTAAGTGCTTGGTTGGTGGGTAAGCTCCCTAAAGTCCAGAAGTCCAATGAAATTGGCTATGTAATGCCATATTTCACTCTAAGGAGGCACTTAGTTAAGAACATCAAGGGTTGAGAAACTCTTTTGGTCTAAATTACAACTTGAAACAATATGATGCTTGAAACGCCTAATGCATGCAAGTGATTGAATTATGAATGTGTAATTGGTTTGAATTTGAAAAATGGTTGTTTGAAAAAGATCCACTGAGCTTTGTGCTCACCCCTTCCTCTTCTTTTTCAGGAAATTAAATTATGAAGACCATGGAATTTAGATTTTAGCAAGTTTCTATTTTTTTAAAGTTTCTTTTTAATGTAAGGGCATGTTGACCAATTTTAAATAAGTCTTCTGCTGAAATTTTATTTTTTTTAGAGGTTATGAATTTCTTTTGATCAACAATGTAATAGTTTACATTATAAAGTTATATACTTTCTTTTTATGAATAAAGAAGTTGAATTTTTCTTCATCTTTAAATGCCTTGATTTTATTAAATGAAAATTGTATTCTTGAATTTACTCTAAGGCATGAGGTATTGAAAAATAGAAAGTCAAGTGTGTGTCACTTGTAATGTAACACCGGCCTGACTCACCAAATGGTTAAGTTCACTGTCAAAGAATGGCAGTTATGTCCAATGCTCAATGAACATGGGGGTTGAGGTGTTACAGGCCAAGTTAAATTCGCCATAGTCAAGATAAACTACTTCACCAAGTGGGTTAAAGCAAAACCACTAGCGTAAAAAAACTAAGCAAAAAACTACAAATTTCATATGACAATTTGTGTATCGATTTGAAGTGCCCTACCCATTATTTTCGGTAATGGAAACTAGTTCAATAGGCAAACAAGCAGGTCAAAGCAATCAACAAGATCATCAACCACACTTCAAATATGAGAATAGAGGCAAAAAAAGGAGTTTTGGCCGAAGAATTTCCATAGGTGCTCTAGTCATATCGAACTACGATCTGAACAACTACAAAAAAAAACACCTTTCTTCTTAGCCTTTGGCAAGAAGTTAGTCATTCCTATAAAGACAGGAATCCCCACACTTCATATGTCTTACTTCAATGAAGAACAAAATGAGGAAGGGCTACGAACTTACCTTGATATGATAGAAGAAAAAATATGGAAGTCTAACATTTTCGGGTAGACACCTATCGAATTGAGGGTTAGACCATAAAGCTTTTAAATAGGGAACTTATACTTTAGAAAACAGCACTTAACACATAAGAACCCAAATTAAAGTTTCTTGCATTGAATTTGGAAGGACCAAATCAAATTGTAACAACAACCAAGCTTGAATTCTAGGGAAGACTTGAAGGGAAGGAAGCTCGACAAACCCTGGAATAAAAATTACCTTAAAACTTACTATCAATAAGGCTTCATTTGGATGCGTGTAATCAAACACATCTTTTACCATACCAATGAAGAACAACTTCATTTTGGTCAATAAATCTTAAGGTGTTCAACATTGGTTTCAACTTTACTCTTACCATACCCTGAGGTTTGCTCAAATATCACTAAGAAGAAGGTCTCAAAGAAGACCTAGAGTATCATGGGGTCTGAACAAAGAAGCCTACTCAGATTATTGTTGGAAAGGTCTCAAAGAAGACCTAGAATATGTGGGTTCGAGTAGAGAAGTCTACTTGAATTATTTTCAAGAGGTCCCAAGGAAGATCTACGGTACCCTAGGGTCCAAGTAGAGAAGTCTAGTCAAATTATCAACAGGTAGAAGGTTCAAGGAAGACATATGCACAAATTTCCAATAAATGAAGTACTTTGAGAAGTGTGAGATAAACAAAAGCAATTAATTTGGGCCTTTGGCCAAAGTTTAAGAACATAAATAGTTGAAACATGGAACATGTATTGCTTTTGTAAGTGAGGATGGTTGATTTTCAAACCTTCAACTGTCAACCTTAGCTGCTACCGAAGCATAACTCACACGACTGTCTCTCATGGACTGGCATTTGCTAGACTACTCATACCACAGAAAATTGATTTTCATCTTTGTCCCACAATTTCTCGACATCTAGAACAACATTCTACATATCAATTTAAAAATACAACATAAAAATGTGAGCATATCCTGAGAGAAGACAGTGCATGCTTACATGAAGAAACATGTTTATTGGATGTCTCCCGTAGATGGTGTTCTCAAACTTTGATACGTACTATTTGAATGCATCAGTGTCTCTTGTCTCAATGATATCCATGCCCATATGGTTCAACGCCTCAATGGATTTGTAGATGGCTCCATATTTCTTGTCATAGTGCATGACCTGAACCTGATGTCAAGAGAGAAGAATTCAATCATTGGAAGATTTAACAAAAATCAATGAGTGATTCATGATGAACGTCATGCTTTGCAATAATGACCTTAAGCTTTAAGGATGGTGTTAGGTGGCCATAGTGTAACACCCCAACCCCCGTATCTTTAAGCATTGGACACGACCACCATTCTCTTGACGGTAGACTAAACCAAATGGCAGGCTGGGCTGGTGTTACTTTACAAGTGACACACACTTGACTTTCTTTCTATTTCAATTATTTCATGCCTTGATTGTATTTAACAGACCATAACTTAAATTGAAGAATTTAATAAGGCAATAGTATAGGAAATAACCAAAATTCATAAACTCAATTAATTAAATAAAATTGAGTACATAATTTGATCTTGAAGAAAAATTGTTACAGCTAAAGATTCAAAACTTGGGCAACATGCCCTTACATAGAAATTTAAAACTTTTTAAATAAAAGAACCTAACTAATTTTCATGGTTTTCATGCAAATCAATTACCTAAAAAATAGAAGGAAGGGGTGAGCACATAGCCCAGTAGATCTTTCTAAACATCTAAATCATTATTTCAATTCAAACAAACCAAGCATATCAAACACTT
>JAJIYU010002807.1:0-28936 GCA_030144865.1 Tinospora cordifolia | reverse complement strand
AAAAATCTTTTGATTTTAAAACCATACACACAATGAACATGCTAGAACTTTGAATAAGAAAAAGGGGTGTAAGAGAAATCACTTCCACCTTGTGTTGCTTTCTCCCCAAAGATGAAGCAATGGCTCTCAAAGCTCAAACACCAAGAGAATCACCCAAAAACAATTCTCAACCCAATAAACTTCTCACACACAAGAGGGAAAAGAAAGTGAGAAGGGGAGCCAAGAAGAGGGCTTAGAGAACAAGATAACACTTCAACTCTTGTTTCTTGGGATGAGTTGAAGTGTGAGCATGGGGGATTTATATAGGCTTCAAAAGTGTATAGAATGGCAAGTTAGCAAGGATTCTTTTTGGAAATTTTTGAGATTTTAGAAACCAATTTATGGATTTTTGAAGTTTTTTTATGAATTTTCGGTTATTTAATTTGGTGCATCGGATCTAAACCGTCAATCATCCTCGAGATTCCATTTGCGATCAAGATCGGGCGGGTGGAATGCTGGCTATTGGATCTCCTCGATCACAGCACTGGGTTCGCAATCGAGATCAGGCGGGTGAGATTTGGAACGTCTCATCAACCTCGATCGTAGTACTCGGTTCGCGATTGCTGGAATGCGCTTTTCTGGGCCGTCGGATTATCATTGGATGCTGCGTTCGGATCGTGATCGCGATTAACGAATCTTGTCCAGGCTGTCAGATGATCCTCGAGACACGCACATCGCGATCAGAGAAAACGAGTTTTCTATGGACTATCAGATTGACATCGAAAAACGTGTGCAGTCCAATTTTACGATTACGTTTTGCACCTTCAATCCCGATCATCTGATGATCCTCGAGTTCCATGTGCGATGATCATCAGAACGAGATTACGTATTCTGGCTGTTGGATTTTCGTCGAATGCTATACTTTCACGATAACCGAAACACAATCGGACCATAGATCAGATGGATTGATTGTGGACCATTGGATTTCAGTTATTTGGTGCTCCTCAGCGCTGTTTTGGGCTTTGATCGTGATTGTGAGATCTCAGATCCTACGGATGATGGATTTCTGGCCGTTGGATCGTGTTTCTAATACCAAAATCACTATTCTAAGTTGCTATTATCCGAAATTTTGCCAATTAGACACTTCCTAATTGATAAAAACTTGATTTTCTTGTATATTCCCTTCTATTTTGATGATTTGCTAATATTTTCTCCTTTCTAATTTATTTAATATTGTATTCATTAGATATTTTCCCATTGCGTTAATATCTTTAATTAAATAATCCATATTTACCATTTCCATGTATTTTTATTTATTTCATATTTCATTTTCAGATAATACCTCATGTAATTATAAATTAATATTTATAAAATGCTTTGTTTATTTTTAATAAATACATATACACCACATTTTTTTTTAATTATATAAATTTTTCTATGTACATATTCCTATAATATGTAGTATTCACATTTATTGTGCTAACACACACCTTATTCATACACATATTAACCTATACGTGTATATATACTTTATTTTTATTTATTTATTTCTTAAGCAACTCTTTAAATTTCATAATTAATTATACTAAATTGACATTTTCATTTAATTATCAAATTAAGGTCTTATTTGCCTAATTCATATTATATCTCTAACATATTTTATTTTTCTTATATCTCCAATATATTTTATTTTTCATGTGCCAACCTACAATTTGCACCTAAAAATCTTTGAAATTAATTTATTTAATTTATTATTTGACAAAATTCTGGGGTATTACACATCGCAATTGAACTTAACTCCCTTCCTGGTTAGCTTGGTCATAGGTTCTGCCAATTTAGAGAAATCTTGGATAAACCTTCTATAATATCTAGCTAGGCCTAAGAAACTCCCGATCTCTGTAATTGTCTTTTGGTTGCTTCCAATTCATGACAGCGTCCACCTTCTCTAGATCTATAGAAAAGCCTTCCTATGATACTACATGGGCAAGGAACTTCTCTTTGTCATATAATTGGTGCCTTCTAAGGGTGTCCAATACTATTTGTAAGTGTTCCAAGTGTTCATCTTCTGTCTTTGAGTAAATCAAGATGTCGTCCATGAATACCACCACAAACTAGTCAAGGTATTGTTTAAACATTCGGGTCATTAAATCCATGAATCTTGTTGGGGCATTGGTCAAACCAAAGGGCTTAACGGTTAACTCAAATTGCTTGTATTTCATTCTGAATGCAGTCCTGTATATGTTAGGCTCCCTTATTCTCAACTGATAATAACTCGACCTAAGATCAATCTTTGAGAAATGAGTGGCTCTTCTCAATTGATCAAATAGGTCATCAATCCTTGGTAGAGGTACTTATTCTTTGCTATAGCTTGGTTCAACTTCCTGTAGTTGACAGATAGTCTTATGGAACCATCTTTCTTCTTCATGAATAGTACAGGAGCCTTCCAAGGTGACTAACTTGGCCTGATAAAGCCTTTCTCTCGAAGCTCGTCGAGTTGAGACTTTAACTCGATTAGTTCTACTGATGCCATTCTGTAAGGAGGTATGGCTACAGGGTTGGTTCCAAGTTGAAGTTCAATCTTGAACTCTAATTTTCTAGCAGGTGGTAGTCCCGGTAAGTCATCTGGAAACACATCCTCATACACACTAACCACTGGTAGGTCTTGGATTTTCTTTAATTCAACAAGTTCTTCTTTAGAGAGTTCCTCAAACTCATTCTTCTACTTTTAACAGTTATCATGGCTAAGGTTGGACTCCTTGATACTCGCTGCATATCCCCATTGATTCTATAGATTTTCCCAGAAGGTAGGGTTATGGTCAATCGTCTCTTAGGACAATCTATTTGGGTTTGGTACTGGTCTAACCAATCCATCCCCAAGATTACATCATAGCCATAGAAAGGTAAAGTACATAGATCGACTGTTAAGAGTTTATCCCCAAACCTTAGGTCATAACTACACATTCTTTTTGAAGTAACAGTGGTCCCTATTGGTGTGGACACATTCAAAGTTATGGGTAGTGTTTTTGTCACAAGTTGTAACCTATTAGCTAATTTCTCAAAAATAAATGATTTTGAGGCACCCGAGTCAAACAGTAGTTTCACAACAACATTGAATAATAGGAATGTACCTTCCACTACAGGGACCGGGTCTTCATGAGTCTCAACAGCAAACATTCTGGCCTGGTTTTGATCACGGCCCTGGTTCTGCCCATGATTGGTATTCAGTTGCTATTGCTTGACTTGAAGATGATCATTCTGGCATCCTCCCTGAGCGTTCTGATGTTGCTAGAGAGCCTGAGCTAGTGCAGTCGGGCAATTTCTTGCTAAATGGCCCCTCTGCCTGCACACATGGCATAACCCTTGTCTTTTTGCTAGCTCCCTTAACTCGTCTTTATTCTGCCCTTGTCTTTGTGGTGCATTCCCACCATTCTTACTTTTTTTTGAGCCCCTTGATTATTTTCATTCTCGCGCCTCTTATTCTTCCCCCTCAACCTTTGTTCCAAGTTGGGTTCTTCTTTTACAGTTAAGGCCCTTTTCACGATGCCTTTGTAAGTTTTTAGGCCTAGAGTCTTCACTATCTTTTGGATCTCCATCTTGAGACACTGTGCGAATCAATTGGCCTTCCTTTTCTCCTCCCAGATCAGATCTAGTGAGAATTTGGCCAGTTCAACAACTTCCTCTCATACTCAACTACAGTCATGTCCCTCTGATTCAATCGAACAAAGTCCTCTCGTAGCTTGCTCAGGGTTACTTCCGAAAAAAAAACTTTTCATAGAAGATCTCTATGAAGTTTTCACAGCTCATGGCATCAATGTCTGTATTAGGGTCGATCCTCATCATTCGCCACCAACTTCTGTCTGGTTCCTTAAAGTGGTGCGTGGCTAATATCACCCGTCTTGACCTAGTTACCTTCAATACATTGAGAATTTCCTCCATTTCTTGGTACCAGTGGTCCAGCAAGATGCAATTTGTAGTACCATCAAATGAAGGAGGATGAAGCTTTTATAGCTCTATTAATATCTTCTTTTATTTCTCATCCTCCAATCCCTCCTAAGCCCTCTGATGTTCGGGATCTTGGGCTATTGGTGCTGGTTGTTGAACTTAGAGAGGTTCAGGTACTTGAAGCTGTGGTGCCACCTGAGGGATTATCTGAGCAAGTACCCTCAATAGTTGACCCAACACCCTCTACAACATCTCATTCATCATGGCCTCCATCGGTGCCTCCATTCCAGCAGGCAATTCCTGTTCCTGCGGCTCGGTTGCATCGGAGGTGGTGGATCGATAGCGTACATTCTTGTTCCAGCCATTATCTATAAATTTAACACCTTGTCAGTATTTGCCTCATCAAATGTTCATGCTATCATGACTCTAGATTCATATCCCTAGGTTCCTGATTTGTTTTGTAGCCTAAAGGTTTTTTTTTTTTTAGGTTCTTTTCATGCATGGGTACAGGATTTGGTCTCAAAGCAAACAAGTGGTAAAGCATGTATATCATACAATCATACAATCAGGCTAGCACAACAACGTTCTAAGCTTCCATCTAAGCTTTCATGTTCAAGTGCCTGATACCACTCTACCCTTTCCACTTAGGCGTTCACCCAGAATAGAGTCACACCCAAAAAATTTTGCAAATTACTCGATAACTAAGGTTCCCGATCCCACTATACTCCACCGTACCAAACAAGCGAGCATATAGAAACAAGTTTTGCTGGAGTTATCAATCATTAACCACACGTGGTCCAACATTCTCCGAGTCCAGGATTCCTCCATACCCCCGAATTCCTATGCATTCCATACTACATAGAAATCGAAAGATACAGAAGCTTCCAGGTTTTGTGTCCTGATCAAAAAATTTTGTATTTTTACACAAGTTTCCATCTTTAGCCTATTCCCTAGAGATTTATGCTTTTAATCCACTGTGCCACCCATGGCTACACTACGTTTCTACCTAGGATCTTTCCTCTTGACCTAGGGTTCAATCTGATTGACTCACAACCTCTGTCTAGTCAAGATACAACATTTGGCATCTTTTTCGACTTCTATTCACTTTTTTGCCCTAATTTTCTACCTTCTAATTTTCTTTTATAAAAATTAAGGGTGTTCTTTAACTCCGTCTTCTCATATACGCTGGTGGGACAACCTCCAGATCGGGTGGCGAGACTCAAGTCTGCTTAGCAACAACACTTTCTAGGGTGGGATAACCCACCTCCCATTCAATGTTTAGCTTTACTCGAGACAAGGCTTACCCATTATCAGCTCAATTTGTAGTCTTTCTATCCAAACAAAACATTTCAAAACATATCATTCCTTTTTGAAAACACTTTCTAAAACATTTTTCAATTTTCAAAAATAGAAGGTAGGGCACTAAAGTTTTAATTCAATTCAATGTGAAGCCCTAATTTGGGTTTCTAGTTCTTATCAAGCAACTAATGTTTGACTTTCTATTTCTAGCCTAATCAAGACATGTTTGGGCTTAATTTTCTATTTTTAGCCTAAGGCACCTAAAGCTAAGCTCTGATACCACCTTTGGTATCAGCGAAAAGTTTTTAATGTTTGCCCAGCAATTAATTCCTAAGCTCTGATAGCACTTTTGTAATACCCCAACCCCCAAGAGATAGGTTTAAGCTCAACCACAAGGCGGGTTAGGTCCTATGTTACATTTACAAGTATACAACTTGTATCTCAATTCCTTTATTTTAACACTTATTGAAATACTCATAAATATACCTCTATTGAGTTTAAAATTCAACAAGATAATACATGTGAATATAGGAAACTTAAAACAAAAGAAAGAATACATAACCCTAAAATTTAAAACAAAAATTCAGCGAAAGTCTTTATTCAAAATTTGGGCAATATGCCCTTACATAGAAACTTTCTAAAAATAGACTTTATAATCCCTTAGTAAGCTTGATCATGCCTTTCAAATTCTTGAAAATTAGAAGGACGGGGTGAGCACATAGCCCAGTGGATCATTCATCAAACTACTAATTTACTAATTCAAATAAAAAATACATCCAATTTTAATCACTTACAAGCATTAAGCATTTCAAATAATATCTTGTTAGTGTTGTATATTTGACCAAAAGGGGTTTTTAATTTCTTGATGTTCTTCATTAAAATAGTCCTATTCTGGGATGGAATGACAATTCATCTTGTCACATTCCATTGAAAATAAGGATCACATATCTATATTCCAAGTATTTTAAAACACTTTCACACTTAGTGATATTACTCATATACACTAAGTATATGCAAAGAACACCTATAACATCAATTAGATTATTATGATGGTACGTGATTTTGATCTTCACTTTCTCATATTTAATTTTAAATAAATATGAAACAAGATTATAGTAATTAATGTCAGAATTTTAATAATAGCACATAGGAAATATACATTGCATGCTTGAAAATTAAAAAATAAGCCTAAGCATGGTTTCTAAGCATGTTATGCTATCATGTATGAATTAAAACATAAAAACATGTTAAATTGAAAATAAAACTTGATCAAACATGCTGAAAACTAAAAATAAACATGAATATACTAAAGACTTGAAGTTGTAGAGAAGGAGTTCTAGAAATCCGTTCTACCTTAATCCGAGTTTCTTTTGAATCCAATAGAGGTACCCCTTATCTACCACTTTCAGAACTTCGAGAACTTTTAACCACCGACAAAAACTACTTCAACAACTCTCTAAAATACTGAAATAAGAACTCCTCACATAAGAGAGAAAAGAGTGTGAGAAGAGGTGCCAAGAAGAGGACAATAACAAACAAAGAGGGAAGTGTCAACTGTTTGCTTTGGGATGAGATGAAAGTGAGTAAGAGGAGTTTATATAGATGTTCATAAGAGTATATGGGACGTCCTAGGGCAGCCTGGGGCAGCTCACAAAAATTTGGACAAGTTTATACACATAAAGGGGATGGTTTGCATAAAAGAGGGCAAGTGTGCTCATGGTTGGCAAGTGGGACCACTATGGCTTTCTAATTCAAAAGACATGTGTACAATCTTGTTTCCTAACTATGTGTGTAATACCTCATAATTTTGTCAAATAACTTAAAAATAAAGAAACCTGACAAAAATTAAATACGAGAAATAAGATTTATTGAGAAAGATTCTAAAATAATTAGAGGCAAATGAAATCTTAGTATCATGATGATCTAACTAATGATATAAGGTTAGTAGAATTATCAAATATTATTTGTATAAGAATTATTTTATAATTATACAAATAATGGAACAATTATGGAATTAATTATCAAATATAAAGTAAGAAGAAGTGAATTATATACATACACATATATAATTATTTTTGCATCTTTGAAAATAAAAATATAGAATAAATATATAGAAAAATATATGAAATGAAGAAATGAAAAATATAGATAAATATAGATTATTAATTATTAGAAATAAAAAAATATTAAACAAATAGAAAAATATCTAATAAATACAATATTCAAGAATTAGAAAGGAAAAAATATTAGCAAATTAAGAAAACGGAAGATATGTACAATAACCCATATTTACACAATAAACCATAATTAGCAAAGCTCTGATAATAGAAACCTTAGAAATTAATTTTGGAAATAAAAACTGCATCCAACGGCCAAAAACGTGTAATCCGTAGGATTTGAGATCCCATGGTCATGATCAAGCCCGCACCGAATGCTTAGGAGCACCGAATCGCCACGATCCAAAGGTCTACGATTAATCTACCCAATCCAATGAAAGAGATCAAAATCGCACCAATGCCCGGATGCACCAAATCATCAAGATCCAACGACCCACGATCGATCCACCCAATCCAACGATCTAGATTCGAGGTGCGCTTTGTTGATCGTGAACAAAGATCCGCGTGCTGCACTCGAGGTTGATCCAACAGTCCAGACACATTTCATTGATCGTGCTGCGTGTTGCATTCGAGGTTGATCTGACGGTCCAGACGCTTTTCGTTGATCACGAACCATGTGTTGCGCTCAAGGACGATCCAACGGTCCATATTTGAGGCATTTTCGTTGATTGCGAACCACGTGCTACACTCAAGGATGATCTGATGGTCCATATTAAATGCTCCAAAAATAAAAAGAAATAACTGAAAAATCCGAGAAAAATGTTTCCAAAAATCTAAAAATTGGTTTCTAAATTCTAAAAAAATATCCAAATACACTTGCTATTCTCCTATACTTGGGGGGGGGCACGAAATTTTGAAGAATTTACAAGTTTCCTATAGAGAGAACACCACAAACTTGCCATTCTCTACCCTTTTGAACTCTATATAAACCCCCCATGCTCACAATTCATCTCATCCCAAGAAACAAGAGTTGAGATTTCCTCTTCTTCTCTAAGCCCTCTTCTTGGCACCCCATCTCACCTTTTTTTCCCTCTTGTGTGTTAGAAGTTCTTGGTTTGGGAATTCATCTTGGGTGATTTTCTTGGTGCTTGTACATTGGTAACTCTTGTCTAAACTTTGGGCAGAAAGCATTATAAGGTGGAAGTGATTTCTTGAACACCCCTTTTTCTTATTTGAATTACTAGCATGTTCATTATTTGTTTGGCTTTTGAAATCAAAATAATTTTAGTTGTAATATTCTAAAATATATTTCAGTTTTAGATTTGATCTTTGTTCGAATTTATGCTTTCATAATATTCATGCCATGTTTAGTATCATGCTTAGGCATCATTTCAAAGAATGATGCATGATTATGGTTGTTTCATGATTTGATTTTCAGATTGTTCATATTCTGAATTTTATTGATCTTAGTTTTATATTCTGAAGTTTAATTGATGATTCAATATTTGACAAAAGAAAATGATGAAAATAACCACATACCATCATAGCAAACATGTGGGTTGCTATGGATGTTTTTTTTCATATGATTAGTTCATATGGTTTTAAGACCAAAGTACTTGGTTGGTGGGTAAGTTCCCTTGAGTCCAAAAGTCCAATGAAATTGACTATGAAAAGTTATATTTCACTCTAAGGAGGTACTTTGTTAAGAACATCAAGGGCTTAAAAACCCTTTTGGCGTAAAGTCTCAACTTTAAACAAAGGGATGCTTGAAACGCTTAATGTATACAAGTGCTTGAAATATGAATGTGTTATTTGATTTCAATTTGAAAAATGGTTGTTTGAAAAATATCCACTGAGCTTTGTGTTCACCCCTTCCTCTTTTTTTTTCAGGAAATTAAATAATGAAGACAATGAAATTTGGATAGTTTCTATTTTAGCAAGTTCTTTTTTTTTAAGTTTTTCTTTTAATGTAAGGGCATGTTGCCCAATTTTGAATAAGTCTTGCACTGAAATTTAATTTTTAAAAGTTATGAATTTCTTTTGATCAACAATGTAATAGTTTACATTAAAAAGTTATGTACTTTCTTTTTTATGAATAAAGAAGTTAAATTTTTCTTTATCTTTAATTGCCTCGATTTTATCAAATGAAAATTTGTATTCTTGCATTTACTCTAAGGCATGAGGTATTGAAAAATAGAAAGTCAAGTGTGTGTCACTTGTAAAGTAACATGGACCCAACTCACCAAATGGTTAAGTCCACTGTCAAAGAATGGTGGTTATGTCTAATGCTCAATGAATGTGGGGGTTGGGGTGTTACAATGTGTGAACATAAAAGAGGTTTAAATCATATTCTAATTCAAATGGGACATCTCCTATGTGCTCATGGAAACTCTCCTTTTTGGTTTCCTTGCTTGCTTATCACACAAACACACAAGGAATACTTTCCCATTTTCTTATTTCTTGGACATCAAGCATAGGTGTATAATATCAAATTTGAGGGGACACCATATAATAATAAAAGATGCTCATCTTGGTTCCAAGAAACTATCTAAATAAGGTTGCTCACATGTGTGCACACACACACATACGTGGTTGGGCCAATTTTGGCTTAAGTGAGTGTGGGTGTACATAATCAAATGGGGGTAGCCATAACTTTATTGGTTCACAAAAATCAAATAAAAATTACTATCTCCTTATTTAATTGAAATTATCATTTATATCATATAGTTTTATAATCACATAAACCTAATGCACATTTTAAGATATGGTTTGACCCTAGGTGATTTTCCTTCAAAAACTTTCCTTATTTAAGACCCACTGTGGTCACTAGGCAAATGTAAATTCAAATCTTGGATAATTGTTTAGATTTTTGGATATTTCATTCATTTTGTTAGTTCCTGTCATTATGTTTCGTTTTGGGTCATTTTTATCACCCGAAGTACCCTCAATGACAATTCTTTCTAATTTGGACCTCTTGAAGGGCGTTGGGCAAATGAAAACCCTAACTTTGACCACTTGTTCTAATTTTCGGATATGTTGTCCAATTAGTTGGTTCATGTCACCTTAGTTCATTTTAAGTTGTTTTGGGTCCCTAAAGATCACGGAATGAGACTTCAAAAACCTGCCAAATTTAGCCCTAAAATGAGCCTAGTTTCATTTTACACCCAATTCCATTGAATTGATCTTGAATTTCATTTAATTAAATAAAAATTTTTGAGTGTATTATAGTTTGAAGCTTTATCAATTTCATCGGTGCCATTCTGTATGGTGGAATTGCGATGGGATTCATGCCTAGATGCAATTCGATTTTGAACTCCAATTGTTTGTGCGGTGGAAGTCCAAGTAGAACGTCTGGGAACACATCCATATATTCCCATACTACAGAAATTTCCCAAATTTCCTTAGATTTCTCTGCATCCTCTTCAAGTACCTGTCTGAAGTCCTCTTTCTACTTTTGGTGTACAACATTGCTTACATAGGACTCCTTGGCAATTTTCACATATCCCCCATCTATCTTTACAACCTTGCCAGAGGGTAGCTTTATGATAACTCTTAGTCTCTGGCAGTTAATCTATGCCTGAGATTGGGTCAACCAGTCCATCCCCAATATCATGTCATATCAACCAAAGCGGAATGCACAGAGATCAACTGAAATCAACTTGTCCCCAAATCTGAGTTCACATCTACAGTATTTTTGTGAACTCACAGTAGCCCCTATGGGCGTGGCTATGTCCAGTGTCATTGCCAATGTGCTTGTTACTAATTATAGTGTCTTTACTAAATCTTCAAAAATAAACGATCTAGTGGCACTAGAATCAAACAAAACCTGCACAGCAACACCAAACAACATGGACGTACCTTCCAATGTAGGAGTGGGATCTACCTATGTGTCTACTGCATACAGTTGGCCCTAATTCCTCTACTGGGTTTGGGGTCGTGGTTGTTGCCTCTGCTGTGGGCGACTACTCTGCCCATATGTTTGCTGCCGCTACTGAGGTGCTGGAGTTAATGCTCTGGTAGGCAGTACTTGGAAATCTGCCCTTCCTGACTGCATACATGACACAATCCTTTCCTCCTAGCCAGCTCTTTCTAATCAATACCTATTTGATCGGGTCAAGCCTTAGTACTATTGTCCAGTAGCTAACTGTGTCTGGCTCTAAGTAGGAGGCGCCCCATACCCATCCTGCTTAACCTTTTTCTTCTATGAGGCTCCAGCAATCCACTCTGGTTGTGACCTCTTATGTCTGTTCCTCAAGGTCTGTTCATGAACAATATCCTGTTCAACGAACTGTACCCTAACCATCGTTTCTCTCAGGGTGGTCAGTCTTAGTGGAGCAATGATCTTCTTGATCTCTACTTTTAGCCCCTCTGTGAATTTATCTACCTTGGATTGTTCGCCCTTGATCATTTCTAGAGCAAACATAGATAGTTTTGTTAATTTCTGCTCATACTCCGACACTATCATGCTCCTCTACGTCACTCGAATAAACTTAGATTGTAGTTACCTAGTCTTTGTGGTGGAGAAGAAACTATCATGAATTAATGTCTGAAACTCTTCTCACAACATGGTACTCTCATCAATGGTAGGGTCGTTCACAATCATCTCCCACCAATGATAGGTTGGTCTAACTAACTGATGCACTGTCAATGCTACTCTCTTGGGCCTAAATTTCACCATAGCATTTAGATGTTTGCTCATCTTAGTAAACCATCTATCAACTGCTAAATGGTTTGTCATCCCCTCAAATGTATTGGGTTGCAGCTGCTGGAACTCTACCAACAAATCCCACTGCTCCCTATGATATCCAATTAATCGACTCTGTGGCACTCAATTTGTAGAAGTGGGCCTCTATTGAGCCTGGGGCTGAGGCTGCACCTGCGGCTCAGGATGTACGGGTGGTGGTCTCTATGGCTGCAGGTTCCTCATGACTTGCTCTACCAATCTCTAGGGAATATCTGTAATCAAGTCAGGGGTCACCGACGCTCCTACTGGTGCTACTGCCACTAGTTTATCCTCATTTCTTAGCCATAGCCCATCATTATTATCATCTCTAGCCACTTCTCTCCTAGCACTCCCCCTTGTTTGTGGAATTATTTGTAATACCTAAATTCTCTATACTCAATTGAAAGAAATTTATCATTTATTCAATAAAAATTTGGATGCAAAATGAATCCGGACTCATTTAAAGGCTAAATTTAGCAGGTTCTAAAACTCTCATTTAGTGCCCCTTAGGGACCCAAAAGAACTTGAAATGAATTAAGGTGGCATGGACCAACTAATGGGACAACATATCCAAAAATTAGAACAATTGGTTGAGGTTACGGTTTTCATTTGTTAAACACCCTTCAAGGGGTCTAAATTAGAAAAGAAATGGCATTTAGGGTACTTTCGGGGATCGAAATGATCCAAAATGAAATAGAATGAAATGAACTAACAAAATGAATGACATCTCCAAAAATTATAACAATTGGCCAAGATTTAGATTTTCATTTGCCTAGTGACCTTTGTGGGTCTTAAATAAGGAAAATTTTTGAAGGAAAATCACCAAGGACCAAACCATACGTTAAAATGTTCATTAGGTTCATGTGATTCCAAAACTATAGGATATAAATCATAATTCTATGTAAATAAGGAGATATTGATTTTTATTTAATTTTTGTGAACCCATGAAGTCATGGCCACCCCTAACATATGCAAGTCACATAGGTGGAACACTATAATCATGTGCACCCTACCCTACTCGAAACTCCATGGAACATTTCCATTATTTGAATCCACACAAAATGATCCTATTTACCATGCAAATGATTTAGTACACCACACATACGAGAAGTTTTCCCATGGTTAGAAACCAAGACAAGTGATCCCGTGTACCAAGATAAATGATCAATTGTACCCATGCACCCTAAAAATGTCTACACCATGTGTGTGCGCTCAACATGTGCCAAATTCCCAATTAAGAGAGTTTCCTAGGATTCCTAAGACCTTGATCTTATGTTCCTCAATTACGATCATGTACTCACCAGCCACCTTTTCTCAAGGAAATGATTTCCTAATCAAAAACGCCAAAATTAGAAGTGTTTCTATGCATGTTTGTGTGATGAGCAAACAAGGAAACCAAAAAGGGAAGATTTTATGAGCATAATTTCATCTAATAGGACTTCCAAACTGGTATTAGGATGTTTTCTATGTCTAAAATTTTTCTCTTAATTAAATAAGAAATCAAAAAGAGAATCAAATATTAGCTCATATGAGATTACTAAGTCTTAGTGGTCACATGAGCACACTTGCCTATTCCAAAGCAAACCATCCCTTCTTGTGTGGAAACTTGCCCAATATTATTAGCCCCCCTAGCTGCCCCAGATGCCCCCCTTGTGCTCATGAACATCTTTATAAACTCCCTCTTACTCACTTTCATCTCATCCCACAGTAAAGACTTGACACTTCCCTCTTTGTTTGTTTTTGCCCTCTTCTTAGCACCTCTTCTCACTTCTCTTTTCTCTCTTTTGTGAGAAATTCTAATTTTAGTCTTATAGTGAGTTGTTTTGAGTGATTTTTTGGGTATTTGGAAGTGTTTGAAAGTTGGGAACCTTTGCTGAAATTTTTAGGAGAAAACATCATAAGTTAGAGGGGATTTTTAAAACTCTTATTTACTACTTCAAGCCTTTAGTTCATTCATGCTTTCAATTTTTTGTTTTCATGTTAGTTTATAAATTTTAGCATGTTTAAATTTCAGTTCGAAGCATGTTTGATCATGTTTTAATTTTAGCTAGCACGTTTTTTTATATTTTTAATTCATGCACGATAGCATAACATGTTTAAAAACTATGCTTAGGCTTATTTTCAAGTTTTCTAGCATGTTATTGTATTTCCTATGTTCTCTTGATTATTTAAATTATGATATTAATTATTATGATCTTGTTTCATATTTATTTGAATTTAAATATTATAAAGTGAAGATAAGAACCATGTACCATCATAGTAGTCTAAGTGATGCTACTGTGTTCTTTACATATACGTTATGTATATGAGTGACATCAGTAAGTGTGAATGTGTTTTAAAATACTTTAAATGGGGACATGTGATCCTTATTTCCAATGGAATGTGACAAGATGTCCATCCTAGAATAGGAGTATTTTAATGAAGAATATCAAGGGATTAAAAACCCCTTTTGGTCAAATATGCAACACCAACAAAATACTTTTTAAAACACTTAAATGCTTGTAAGTGATTGAAAGTGGGTGTACTTTTGATTTGAATTAGTAACTTAGTTGTTTCATGAATGATCCACTAGGCCATGGGCTCACCCATTCCTTCTATATTTTAGGAAATTGAATTACGTAAAGGCTATAGATTTTTTAAAGTCCACTTTTAAAAAGTTCATATTGTAAAGGCATATGTCCCAAAATTTGTATCCCTTTATTTTTATTCAATAAATAAAGATTGAAGTTTTTCCTTTATCTCTCTTGTAATAGTCTTGTTAAATTAGAATTAAATTATTTGGGTTGTGTGCTCATTAAGAAATAATAACACTCGAGAAAATAGAAAGTGATGCAAGTTGTGTACTTGTAATTGTAACATTGGACCCAACCCGCCTTGTGGTTGATCTTGAACCTATTTTTAGGGGGTTGGGGTGTTACATAATCTACAAGTCAAAAGTTACTTTAGTATCTGATAGTTTAATCATTTGAAACAAAAATTCTTCAATAATCACAGTTAATCATAAATTTACTACTACATCAATCTAGGTTACATTAACCTTTTTTCTCTAACTATGGATACAAGACATTCTTACTACCTGTGATCATTGTCGTCATTCATTGTACCTCTTTTTTTGTACATACTATTTCTTATTATCGTTCGTACTACCATAACTCTACGTTCATGTTTCTAAGTTCACGATTATTCTGTTGCCTATTGGTTTATGCTTTTAAGTTGTACTTTGAGGTTTCCTTATCCCTCATGTATGTTTTCAGTACTGGATTTGTTTGGTTTGGTATGGCAATACTTAATAATTATACATATATAGCAAGAAATCACTCTATCAACCAAGCAATCAATACATGCTAGCATAGTGAAATTCTTAGCTTCCATATGTGCCTTTGGGTCCATGCGTCACATACCACCCTCGCCCTTCAACATAGGCTTCCACTTAGAGATTTCACTACACCCAAAGAATTTTGCAAATGTCTCAGTTTTTAAGGCTTCGCAAGCCCCACAATGTTTGACCGTCCCATACCAGTCAAACACAATGCATGCAAGTTCTTCCAAAGATACCGATCATTCACCTAAAAGGGTCCATCAATCTCTGAGTCTTGGATGCCATACCCCCAAATCCCTATGCATCCCATACCACATAGAAACCAGAGATACAAGATCCTCCCAATCGTGTGTCCTAACCAATAAAGTGTTCGTTTCTCACATTTTCAATGTCTAGCTTATGTCCTAAAAGCATTTATTTACTTTTATGATCCATTATGCCTCCCTAACAACACCCAGTCTCTAACTAGACATATGATCTCGATACTTGGCTAGTTGGTTCTCTGTCGAACCCTCAACCTATGCCAAGTTTTGATTCTATCACTCTTCAATGATACCATTGTACCAAAGTCTTGGACACTTCTCGAATAGGTATCAACCCTCAAAGATATCTTCCTGAAGCAGGGATCAGACCATCAGGGACTCAACTCATAAAGAAGGGCATCAAACCCTCAGGGACACCTCCCGAAGAAGAGAAAAGACTGTCAAGGACACCTCTCAGTACTTGCGTCCATCTGCGAGTAACAACTCAAGCACACTGGCATCACTCTAGTCTTTTCTAGAACTCTAGCCACCTATTAGAGACATCTATTCATTTACCCAAAAAGAAACATTTCAAAATTCTTTTCTTGCCCAACGCATCTAAAGCCTAGGATTTGATACCAACTTTGGTTCCTCTCCTGTTGTGCGATGAGTCGTCAGGACTGTGTGAGGAGAAGTGGCAGGCCCATTCGTTGGGAGACACCGAGCTCGGGTCTTTCCCTGAGAGCCAGAGGCCACGTGGTTCATTCTCATTCTATTTATCTCATGCTTCAAGCTTTTCTCGCAAATGACTTAGTGAAAACCAATTTAAGTATATATACTATTTTTGGAACAAAAAGTTTATAAGAAACTAAAATTGATTAGCAAAATTTTAAAGGAATACATGACACATAATGACCCAATTTCAAAACCATCAGAGTTTATAGAAAAAAAATCAAAATAGTAAAGTTACAAGTAAAATAAAAAGCTTCAAATCTAACAGTTAAATAATCCGAGGGTTTTTGAAACAATCTGAAACATTGAATTGCATTTAAAATGTTCTATCCAAAGAAAGGGGCAAATGCCTTGTTTCAAATTATTTACAACAAAATAATAAAACATGAAACCAAAAAAATTGTGACAACCACTCAGTGAAATCTCAACCAAAGTGATGGCCTCGCATGGTTGGTCACTCTTGCAGCATCAATGATCACCTATAATGCAATAATGAGGTGAGCTCGAGAGCCCAGTGGATTATCCATACACATCACTAGCATTATAAATGCTAGAATACACAACATGCAAACACTTTCATTACATTACGGCATTTTAAACACTTTATTAGTTATTGGGTTGTAACCTATGACCAAAAGAGATTCGTTCTTGATGTCCCCCTGTGGTCTCAGGAGCAACTCCTGAGGTAACGGTATGCAGCCTATTACCTCCTAGTCCGGAAGTAACTCTAGTAAGGGCATGCGGCCTATTAATGTACAATCTCACGTCTAAGGATAGAGGTAATTCTATGCAGCTTATTTCCTTTTAGTCCAAAGAATAATTAATTATCCCAGACTTGAGTAGGGACACCTACGATGATGCCATGCAGCCTATCATCGCCCCAGTATGTGGAGTTTTAAATCTTACTTTAATCTTCTTTAGTTTCACATTTCGTTCCAATGCACCCCCAATCATCATAGAAAACATTCAAGTACATTAATCGGATATATTCGACCATTCATGGAGATCAACACATGAACTCTCTATTTACGCATGTTGTACATGTAACCACTTCATGGATGTACACCAAGTCATTCCAATCAAGGTCAATCAAGTAATGCCTAACATGCTTCTAAATACATAATAAGCTAACCAATCATCATTGTTATGCATTCAAAATATGAATAATACTAGTGAGTAAGGAAATCCCACCCACATTAGTATTCATTTGTCTAGTGCTTTTGCTCCTCGCCACACGTGTCTTAGATCTTTAATCTTAGTGCCTATGCATTTCTGCTTCATTCCTCACCAATGCAAGGTCTTGCAACCCTCAAATCACATATGTTTCAAAGGAAAATAAGCATACACTCAAGGAAAATGATTTACAATGCTATGAAAACAATATTTCAAGTGGGTTTTGTTATTTACCTTAGCACGAATAGTTTCAAACTGTTCCTCAACCTGGATCCACCCTTGTTGGTCATGCTCTTCTCGAATCTAAGCTTGAGAAAGGGTGGGGAAGGGTTAAATGAGCTCAAGTCGCCTTTAGAACTCAAAACAAATTTCAAGAAATGAGATTGGAAATCTAGGGTTTTCTACGAAAATTGTATTTTTATGGAAAACCACAAATTACCACGGTTAACCAAGAATTACCTTGGTAATCAGTATTAAAGCGGTCATCGACCACGATAACCACGATGATGCACCCTGCTTGTTTCTGGGTTTCTTCTGGGATTATCGCGGTCATCCAAGAATTACTACAGGAATTATAGAATTATCGCGGTAAGTGACCGTGGAAACTAGGGCGACACATTTTCTTCCATTTTTTGGGTTTGTCCAGGATTACCATGGTCATTAGCTTTCATTACTATGGTAACCGATGATATTTTGGCTCTTTGTGTCTTTTCTTTTTCATCTCTTATGTTTTCGAATTTATATTATTTTTATATTTATTTTGAGTTTATTTTGACTTATTCTACCTGGAGGTCATATAGACATTTGGGGTATTACACAAGATGCACCAGAACCTAAGAAAGACTTATGCTTGGAGAGGAATGAAGAAAGATGTGGCTAAGCATATCTCTAAATGCTTAACCTATTAACGAGTAAAAACAAAACACTAGAAACCCTTTGGAATGTTACAACCACTCCCTAATCCTGATTGGAAGTCAGATGACATTGCCATGGACTTTGTCAGTGGCTTCCCCAGGAACCAGAAAGGAAATGAAATTGTATAGGTTGTAGTGGATCGTCTCACTAAAGTGGCTAATTTCATGCTAATTTGATCCACACACCAAGTTAGTAAGCTTGGAGAACCCTATGCAATAGGAGACGAAACCTATGAAACACTTAAGGATTATATTAAAAGTACATGGAAGAAACTCGGATTTGCTAAGTTTAGCAAAAGATAGCTCCATAACACCATTTAGTTTTGAAAAACAGCAGAAGCTGCCATAGAGACAGTTACACAAACATAAAACCCTTAGACTTACTAGATTAGTTCAAACCAAACCATTTACTAGAAACCCTTGAGGAAGTACTTATCGAATAATGTAATATCCTGAATTATCTATACTCAAACAAATAAAATTTATCATAAATTCAATGGAATTGGGGTGCCAAATGAAATCCAGTTCATTTCAGGGCTAAATTTAGCAGGTTCCAAAACTCTCATTTAGTGACCCTTAGGGACCCAAAACAACTTGAAATAAAGTACGGTGACATGAACCAACTAATGGGACAACATATCCAAACGCCCTTCAGCGGGTCCAAATTAGAAAGAATTGTCATTTAGGATATTTCAGGGGATCAAAATTACCCGAAACAAAACAGAATGACATGAACTAACAAAATGAATGCCATAGCCAAAAATAGAACAATTGGCCAAGATTTGGATTTTTATTTGCCTAGTGACCTCAGTGGATCTAAAATAAGGAAAGTTTTTGAAGGAAAATCACGTAGGGCCAAACCACACCTTAAAATGTGCATTAGGTTCAGGTGATTCCAAATATATAGGATATAAATTATGATTCCATGTAAATAAGGAGATATTCATTTTTATTTGATTTTTGTGAACCCATGAAGTCATGGCTACCCCTAACATGTTCAAGTCACATGGGTGGAACACCATGATCATGCACACCCTACCCTACCCGGAGATCCTTGGGACGTTTCCATTATTTGAATCCATACAAAATGATCCTATGTACCATGCAGATGATTTAGTGCACCACACCTATGAGAAGTTTTCCCATGGTTAGAAACCAAGACAAGTGATCCCATGTACCAAGATAAATGATCAAGTGTACCCATGCACCCTAAAAACGTCTACACCATGTGTGTGTGCTTCACATGTGCCAAATTCCAAATTAAGAGAGTTTCCTAGGAATCCTAAGGCCTTGATCTTATATCCCTCAAGTCTTATCATGTATTCACCAGCCACCTTTGCTCAAGGAAACAATTTCCTAATAAAAACACCAAAATTAGCAGTGTTTCTATGCATGTTTGTGTGATGAGCAAGCAAGGATACCAAAAAGGGAAGAATCTATGAGCATAATTTCATTTAATAGGACGTCCCAATTGGTACTAGGATGTTTTCTATGTATAAAATTATTATCTTAATTAAATAAGAAATTAAAAAGAGAATCAAATATTAGCTCATATGAAATTAGAAGTCTTAGTGGTCCCATGATCACACTTGCCTATTCCAAAGCAAACCATCCCCTCTTGTTTGGAAACTTGCCCAACATTGTGAGCTGCCCTAGCTACCCTAGATGCCCCCTTGTGCTCATGAACATCTATATAAACCCCCTCTTGCTTACTTTCATCTCGTCCCAAAGCAAATAGTTGAAACTTCCCTCTTTGTTTCTTTTTGCTCTCTTCTTGGCACCTTTTCTCACTTCTCTTTTCTCTCTTGTGTGAGAAGTCTGGTTTCAATCTGATAGTCAGTTGTTTTGAGTGATTTTGTTGGCATTTGGAAGTTTTTGAATGTTGGGAATCCTTGCTAAAATTTTTATGAGAAAACATCATAAGGTGGAGGGGATTTATAGAACTCCTATTTTACTACTTCAAGCCTTTAGTGCATTCTTGTTTTCAGTTTCTTTTATCATGTTATTTTATGAATTTCAGCATGTTTATATTTCAATTTGGAGCATGTTTGATCATGTTTTAATTTTAGTAAGCATGTTTTTATATTTTTAATTCATGCATGATAGCATAACATGCTTAGAAACCATGCTTAGGCTTATTTTCAAGTTTTCTAGCACGTTATTTGAGTTTCTCATGTTCTCTTGATTATTTGAAATTCTGATATTAATTATTATGACCTTGTTTCATATTTATTTGAGTTTAAACATGTGAAAGTGAAGATAAGAGCCACGTAGCATCATTGTAGTCTAAGTGATTCTATGGGTGTTCTTTACATATACTTAGTGTACATATGAGTAACATCACTAAGTGTGGATGTGTTTTGAAAATACTTGGAATGGGGACATATGATTTATTATTTCCAATGGAATGTGACAAGATGAATTGTCATGCCATCCCAAAATAGGAGTATTTTAATAAACATCAAGGGATTAAGAACCCTTTTGGTCAAATATACAACCCTAACAAGATTGTTTGCAACCCTTAATGCTTATAAGTGATTCAAATTAGATGTACTTTTGATTTTAATTAGTAAATTAGTAGTTTGATGAATGATCCACTAGGCTATGTGCTCACCCATTTCTTCTATTTTTAAAAAATTGAATTACATGAAGACTATCAATTTTTGAAAGTTTAATTTAAAAAAAATTCATATTGTAAGGGCATATGTTCCAAATTTTGAATGAAGACTTTTGCTGAATTTTACTTTTGAATTTTAGAGTTATGTACTATTTTTTTTTATTATATAAATTCAATAATGTATTTCTTTATTTTATTTTGAATAAAGAAAGAGTTTGAAGCTTTTCTTATTTACTTGTATTATCTTGTTGAAAATAAAACTCAATAGAAGTGTATTTATGAGTATTTCAAAACGTGTTAGAATAAAGGAATTGAGATGCAAAAAGAATAAAGCCTAGGCTTTAGGTATAAAGGTGGTATTAGAGCCTAGGCTTCAGGTGCCTTGGCAAAAAGAATAGAAAGTCAAGCCTAAACATGTGTTGATTAGGCTAGAATTAGAAAGTCTCTATACTAAAACTTGTGTGAAAATAGAAAATTATTTGATCAGGACACGAGACTGGGAAACTTCTGTATCTTTCAGTTTCTATGTAGTATGGGATGCATAGTAATTTGGGGTTATGGAGGAAGCCTGGACTCGACGAATGATGGACCATGTGGGGGGAATGATCGGTAACTCTGGCAGAACGGGTTTTTCTATGCTCGCTAGTATGGGACGATAGAGTATAATGGGCTCAAAAACCTTAGTTATCGAGTAATTTGTGAAATTGTTTGGATACGGCTCTGTTTTGGGTGAAAGCTTAAGTGGAAGGGGTAGAGTGGTATGAGACATTTGAACCTGAAAGCTTAGGTGGAAGCTTGGAGCCTTGCTGTGCTAGCTTGATTGTATGATTGCATGATATGCACACTTTACTGTTTATTTACTTTGAAACTAAATCCTATACCCATACATGAAAAGAACCTAGAAGAAAAACTTTTAGGCCATTGTACAGATTGAGAACCTAGAGATATGAATCTAGAGTCATGCTAGTACGAACGTTTGATGACGCAAATACTGACAACCTACTAGAATTGTAGAAAATGGTTTGAGCAAGGAAATACGCAACCTGGTCCACCACCTCTGGTGAGATTGAGCAACAGGATCAAGAATTGCCTGCTAGAATTGAGGTATGGATGGAAGCCATGATGAACAAGATGTCGCAGAGGGTGTTGGATCAACTGTTGAGGGCACTTCCATAGATAATCCCTCAAGTGGCTCCACAACCTCAAGTACCTAAACCTGTCCAGGTTCAACAGCCAACACCTATGGCACAAGATCCCAAAAGTTTGAGAGCTTAGGAGGGTTTGAAGGATGAAAAACAGAGGAAAATGCTGATAGAATAGAAGCTCCATCCTCCTTCATTTGACGGGACCATAGATTGCATCTTAGCGGACCACTGGTACTACGAGATGGAAAAAATTCTCAATGTGCTAAAGGTAACTGGGTCGAGACGGGTAGCACTGGCCACACACCACTTCAAAGGGCCAAACAGAAGTTGATGGCGTGTGATGAGGATGGATCCTAATACAAATGTGGATGCCATGAGCTGGGAGAACTTCATAGAGATCTTTTATGAAAAGTTTTTTTTGGAAGCGACTTTGAGTAGTTACAAGAAGACTTTGTTCGATTAAATCAGAGGGACATGACTATAACATCTTGAAAACTCATATGAAATTTGAAAATTAATTTGAAGAATTATATGGAATTGACGGATGAAAAATTTGGTAAGTCCTAGTTTAGCCAAATAAGGAATAAAACCAATTTAATAGATTTTTGGGAGAAATATATGAATATAATGTATAACATGGGATATCATAGCCAAAAATACAAGGATATGTGCATTTTCTATGAAAACAAGATTAGAAAGTCAATTTGGATTAATATTTGACAAAAAATCCGAAAATAAAACATGAAATTCGGCTAAAAATCATATAAAAATAACCTAAAATACATCCAATGGTTGCAAACCGTAGATCTAAATTTGATCTCGGGATCCGACGACCGCAAGACAATCCACACCAACGCCCAAGCACACAGGATAACGAAGATCGGACAGACAAAGACGATTGAGGATGATCGGACAGCCACTATCAAAGCCTCAAAACCACGATCGCGAAGATGCACTGTACGACTCATGTGCTGATCTCAACCATCTGATCAGATCTGTGTGGATGTCTCGAGGACGGTCCGATGCATTGAATAATATCTGAATTATAAAAACATGAAAAAAATGTGAAAATCAACGAAAAATTCGTCGAAAATATCAAAAAGTCAAGATAAATACAAAATATTGATTTTTAAATTCTAAAAGAAATCCAAAAAATACTTATTTACCCTTAAAATTAGGAAATAGGAAATTGTAGAGAATTTAGGTGTTTTACTCCAAGAAAACTCAAAAGTTTCTATTTTCCCCCTTTGAAACCCTATATAAACCCCCCTGGGCTCTCACTTCCCTCATTCCAAAAATAAGAGTTAACATTTTCTCTTATTTTCTCTAAGTTGTCTTCTTGGCACCTATTCCCACCTTGCTTTCCTCTTACTTATGTGTGAGAAGTTTTTCTCTTTGGTTGGAAAATTAAGTTGGGTGATCTTCGTTGGCACTATTACGTGGGGGAATTGCTGCAGAAATTTCTGAAGAAAATGTCACAAGGTGGAAGTGATTTCTTGAACACCCTTTGTTCTTATTTAAATTTATGGCATACTCATTGTTTGTGTGTTTTTCACTGAAATCAAAGATTTTCAATTTCAGTTTCAAAATTTTAAAAGTTTTTTTTTCCATTTTTTCAGTTTTATTCATGTTGGAGCAATTATATCATCTATGCCATGTTAGTATCATGCTTATGCTTTTACATCGAATTATGATGCATGTTTTATGAGTGTGTCATGAATTGATTGTGTAACTTTTGAATTTCAGTTTGATTTCATATTCTGAAATTTATTTTATGAGATAATGAAATAAGAGTTGAGCTGAGATGATGGGGATAATAACAACGTACCATCATAGTGGTCAAGGCGACGCTATGGATGTTTTTTTCATATGAGTTAGGTTATATGGTTTTCAGACCTAAGTACTTGAGGGTTGTGTACCACAGTACCTTGTGAGTCACTACGTGTAACGGGTTGATGTCGATACATGCCACTAACGGATTAATGTCGAGTAAGCCCTGTTTACTTAGTTAAGAACATCAAGGGATTAAAGGCCCTTTTGATCTGAGACTCGACTTGAAAAAATTGTTGGTTAAAACCCCTAATGATAGCAGGTGTTTGAATTATGATTGAGTTATGAGTTTGAATATGAAAGATGATTGTTCAAAAAGGATCCACTGGGCTATGTGCTCACGCCTTCCTTTCTTATTTTCAGGAACGTGAAACCTATGAAGCAGTTAAATATGGATAGTCCTTAGAAAGTTTCTACCTTATTATTATTAGAATTTTTAAGGGCATGTCACCCAAAGTTTTTATGCTTTTCTACTAAAAAGTATTTTTGAAGTTTTTTGCTATAATAATTTGTTTTCTTTTGAATTTGTATACAACGGCACGAGATATTGAAAAAGAGAAGAACAAGTATGTGTCACTTGTAAAGTAACACTAGCCTGACCTGCTAGTTGGTTAAGTCCACTGTCAAGAGAATGGTAGTTATGTCCAATGCTTAAAGATACAGGGGTTGGATATTACAAGTGTGGTATCAAAGCCTAGGCATTAGTTGCTAGGCCAAAAATAGAAAGTTTCCTCTGATACAAGTGTGGTATCAGAGCTCAGTTATTAGAAACACTGGACTAGAATGAGAAACTCAAACTTAAGGTTTCACTTTGAATTAAATTGAATTTAGAATGCCCTACCTTCTATTTTTGAAATTGAAGAATGTTTTAGAAAGTTTTTTCAAAAAAGGAAATATATGTTTTAAAATATTTTGTTTGGATACAAAGACTAAAAGTTGAGCTGATAGTGGGTAAGCCTGGTCTCAAGTTAAGTTAAACATTGAAAGGGAGGTAGGTTATCCCACCCTAGAAAACACGGTTGCTAAGCAGACTTCGGTCTCGCCGTCTGATCTGAAGGTTGCCCCACTAGTTCACATGAGTGGTCTGAGTTGAAGAACACCCTTACTTTCTATTAAAGAATTAGGGCAAGAAATTGATTAGAAGTCGAAAATGATGCCAAAGGCGGTATCTTGACTAGACAAAGGTTGTAAGTCAACCAGAATTGAACCCTAGGTCTAGAGAAAAGACTTTAGGTAGAAACGGGTGTAGCCATTGGTGGCACAGTGGATCAAAAACATAAAACTCAAAGACATAGGCTAGAGATTGAAACTTGTGTGAAAATAGAAAATTGTTTGATCAGCACATGAGATCGGGAAGCTTCTATAATTTTCGATTTCTATGTAGTATGGGATGCATAGGAATTCAGGGTTATGGAGGAAGCTTGGACTCAGAGAATGATGGACCATGTGTGGAAAATGATCGGTAACTTTGGTAGAACGGGTTTCTCTATGCTCGTTGGTATGGGACGGTTGAGTATAGTGGGCTCAGGAACCTTAGTTATTTAGCAATTTGCAAAATTGTTTGGGTTCAGCTCTGTTTTGAGTGAAAGCCTAAGTGGAAGGGGTAGAGTTGTATGGGATACTTGAACCTGAAATCTTACGTGGAAGCTTGGAACCTTGTTGTGCTAGCTTGATGGTATGATTGTATGATATGCATGTTGTAATGTTTATTTGCTTTAAAACCAAATCTTGTACCTAATACACATGAAAAGAACCTAGAAGAAAAACTTTAGGCCACTAAACAAATGAAGAACCTAAAACATGAATCTAGAGCTATGATAGTACGAATATTTGACACATATTGACACTCTACTCAATTTTACAAGTAAATGACTAGAGCTAGGAGGTACATAACTTGATCCACCACCTCTGAGGAGACTAAACAACAAGAGCAGGAACTGCTTACTGGGATGGAGGCAAGGATGGAAGCCATGATGAATGAAATGCCGCAAATGGTACTAGATCAACTAAGAAGGACACTTCCAATCCTTCAAGTGGCTCCTCAGCCTCAAGCACCTGAACATATTCCAGTCCAAGTCGAGTCTTAGACTAAAAGGGCCTTTAATCCCTTGATGCTCTGAACTAAGTAAATAGGGCCCACTCGACATCAACCCATTAGTAGCATGTGTCGGCATCAACTCGTTACATGTGGTGACTCACAAGGTACTGTAGTACATGACCCTCAGGTACTTAGGTTTGAAAACCATATGACCTAACTCATATAAAAAGAACATTCATAGCATCGCCTTGACCATTATGATGGTACGTGGTTATTATCACTATGGTCTCAGCTTAATTCTCATATCATGATCTCATAAAAAAAATTTTAGAATATGAATCAAAAATTTAGAATATACACAATAAATTCATGAAACGCTCATAAGACATGCATTTAAAAGTTTAAGCATAATACTAACATGGCATGGATGATATATTTGCTTAAACATGAATCCAAACTGAGAAACTGAAATTGAAAATCTTTGATCTTAGTGAAAAACACACAAATAATGAGTATGTCATAAATTTAAATAAGAACAGAAGGGTGTTTTAGAAACCACTTCCACCTTGTGACGCTTTCTTCAATAATTACAGCAGGAATTCCCTCACGTACAAGTGCCAATGAAGATCACCCAACTTAATCGCCCAACATGAGAGAAAAACTTCTTACACACAAGTAAGAGGAAAGAAAGGTGGGAAGAGGTGTCGAAAAGAAGGCTTAAACAAAATAAGATGAAATTTCAACTCTTATTTTTGGAATGGGAAGTGAGAGCTTTATATAGGTTTTCAAAGGGAAAAGGGAAAAACCTTTGAGTTTTTCTTGGAGTAAAACACCTAATTTTGTATCCCCTAATTTTTTGTATTTATCTCGATTTTTTGGTATTTTTAGCTATTTATCTAGCGATTATCGTGTTTGTTTCGTAAGTTGACTTTTATTCAGTGCCTTGGATCATCCTCGAGACACGCACATAGATCTAATCGAAAGGTTGAGATCACTGTGTGCGGTGCCGTACCGTGCTTCTTTGCGATCGTGGTTTTGCGACTTTGATCACCGACGTCCGATCTTCCTTGATCATCTCTGTCCATTAGATCTTCATTATTCGGTGCGCTCGGGCGTTGGTGCGGATTGTCTTACAACCGTCGGATCGTGAGATTAGATTTAGATCTACGATTTGCAGTCGTTGGATGTGTTTTAAGTTTATTTTTTATGATTTTCAGCCAAATTTCATGTTTTATTTTTGAATTTTTGCCAAATCTTAATCCCAATTGACTTTTTAATCTTGTTTTCACCAAAAATTGCACATATCCTTGTATTTTTGGCTATGATATCCCATGTCATACATTATATTTATTTATTTATTGCCAAAAATCCATTAAAATGATTTTATTCCTTATTTGGATAAATTAGGACTTAAAAATTTTTCATCCATCAATTCCGTATAATTTTCTAAATCAAAATTCAAATTTCATATAAATTTTTTGAGATGTTACAACTACCCTCCTTAGAAAAACTTCATCCTCGAAATTTGTACATATTTAGGTATTCCTTGTGAACAGATGCGGGTACTTGGTCTTCATTTCGCTTTTGAGTTTCCACGTGGCTTCTTCTACCGCGTGATGTTTCCACAACACCTTCACGAATGGGATATCTTTTGGTCTTAGATTTTGTGCCTTGTGATCAAGGATTCTAACCATTGTTTCCTCGTAGGTAGCATCATCTTGAATATTCACTTCCTCCCAGTGAATGATGTGAGAGGGGTCAGATTCGTATTTCCTCAATATGGATATATGGAATACGCTATGTGCTAAAGTCAACCGGTTTGGTAGGTCCAACTCATAAGCACATTCCCTGATTCTTCTAAGTATTTCAAAAGGTCCGACAAACCTTGGAGATAACTTTCCTCTGAATCCGAACCTTTTGATACCCATCTGAGGATTGATCCTCATAAATAATTTGTCCCCAACTTGGTACTCTAATGGCTTTCTCCTTTTATCATCGTAACTCTTTTGACGACTCTGCACAGTTGTCACACCCCACCGGTCCCACCGGACCTATGCCGCGTGGCGGCCACATGGCGCACCGTGTGGCAGCTATGACTCACTAGGTATTGTCCCCTCCCCTAGGGGTTTTCCTTCGCCTCCACAGAGATTCGAACCTATGACCTGGGGCTTAAGTACCTAGTTTATTCCTCATCTGCTACCATTGAAGCCAGTGGCCCAATGGTAGCAGATGAGGAATGAACTAGGTACTTAAGCCCCAGGTCATAGGTTCGAATCTCTGTGGAGGCGAAGAAAAACCCCTAGGGGAGGGGATAGTACCTAGTGAGTCATAGCCACCACGCGGTGCGCCACGTGGCCGCCACGCGGTGCGCCATGCGGCCGCCACGCAGCATAGGTCCGGTGGGATCGGTGGGCCCGATGGGGTGTGATAATAAAAAGGCGCCTTTTTTTATTGTAACACCCACCGAGAATCCTACCGGGACTCTTACCCACGTCGTAGGGCCCACGTTATGGCGTGTCACTCACAAGATATTATCCCTTGCCCCCTAGGGTTTTCTTTCGCCTTCGCGGAGATTCGAACCTAAGACCTCAAGTTGTAACACCCCAACCTCCATGTTTCTTTGATTTGAGTGTTAGACCTAACCACCGTTCTTTTTGACAGTGGACTTAACCAATATGTGGGTTGGGTCCATGCTATTTTACAAGTGACACACACTTGACATTCAATTTTTTAACATCTCATGTCTATGAGTGATTTAAAGAATATATCTTTTCATAAATACAAGACAATATTAGGAGATAAAGAAAAATCAAACTCTTTATTAATTAAAAAAAAAAGAGAAAGTACATAATCAAAAGAGATTAAAATTCTAATTTTCAGCGGAAGTCTAAATCAAAATTGGGCAACATGCCCTTACATTAAAAAG
>JAJIYU010002806.1:0-28887 GCA_030144865.1 Tinospora cordifolia | reverse complement strand
CACTACTCTAACATTTCAGGTTCTTCAGCCGCGGATAAGGGCAAGGGAGTGGTCATTGCATAGGACTGCCCTCTCTTACTCTTTTGGGTAGGATTTCTTATATTTTCCTTTCTGTTATTATGTTTTGAGAGGTAGAACCATGTATAGGGGTGAGGATAGCCTGTATATAATGAATAATCTCTCCCGTTGCTACACATGTGTAATGACCCATTTTGGGAATATGAAGTTCTTATTGGTATTCATATGTTAAATTCTTCTGCATTACTTATGATTACTCTGATAGGGTGTGATGTAGGTAGTAAGATTGAGGCTTAACAGTGTCTTGGAAAGCTCGGCTTGCGAGCAGGTTTGTTGGGACACTGTGCCGGTCGGTTCGCCCTTCATCCTAGGGAAGGAGTCCCGACAGTTACTAATTTAATAATTTTAATTTGAATAGTTCAAAAAATTTTCTTTGAGGCTTTATAAGCCATTATTCTTTTGTAATGTATCTTTTCTTTCAATACTTTCAATGGAACTCTAGCTTGATTGCTACTCCTTTTCTTCTCTCTCTCACTTTTTTTTAACATGGTATTAAAACATATTTCGATTGTGGTCTTGAAATTTTCTTTTTCTTATATCTACGTCTCCGTATTGTTAATTTTTGGATTGCATTGCGTTCGCTGCTATTGCAATTGATTTTTCATGTTGCTATTGCACGACCCATTACAAATTGCAATGAATTGCCCCAATAAGTCACACTTGTTGCATGATTTGAGTTCATTAGACACTATTCTAAAGGTGAAAGCTTCTATAACTTTTCTCATTCTGTACTATTTTAACAACAAACCCTTTGTGAGGATACGATAGCCAGCAAATTTAATAGATGACTAGTGGACAAAAAGATATTTTGTTCTGCCATTCAGTGTGATGAAACCAAAGCCCTCTCATTGAAATTGTAAAAGTTGCAATAGTAGAAGGAACATAAGAAGAAGAAGAAGAAAATAAAGAGGGAGAGAAATCAAAGAAAGAAAAGTGATTGTAGAAGAAATGAGAATAATTAAAAAATAAAAAAACAAGTCAACCTCAATTGGGAATTGGGAAACCAATTTGTGTGTTAATAATATTAATAATGAGATATTAAAGTAAGTGTAGAAAAAGTGAGCAAAGAAAGTAACGAAAGAAGAAAAAGACAAAAAGAGACACTAAAGTAAGTGCAATCACTTTAAAGTAATAATGAGACATTAAAGTAAGTGCAGAAAAAGTGAGTAAAGAAAGTAAGGAAAGAAGAGAAAGAAAAAAAAAGATTAGGACAGAAAAAGGAGAGTGAGAAAAGTGATGAACTGAAAGAAACAATAGAGAGAAAAAAAATGGAAAAGTAGAAACAAATGAGAGAAAAAAATGTAAAAGAGAACAAGTAACGCTGACTAAAATCTTGAGATGTGGAAAGCATCAACTCATTGTATCTAGTAACTTAGTCCAATAACGATTAGTATTTGTTATAACCCTCTTTCAACAGAGAACAAAAGGTTATTTTCTTCAACTTTACTTTGATGAGGTTGTGTAACACCCCGCCTTTAGGAGGTCGGTATGGTTTCAAAGGACACAATTATTGGAATTTCCTCAAATCAAATCAATTGTAATAGTAGGCACACTAACATCATGTGCTAAAACATAATCAACCTCAAGGCCACCCCGAGAATCGAGACATCACTTTATCTCAATTTCTTTCTTTCTTTCTCTTTCTCTTTCAGTGTCTCAATTTCATGAGACTTCCTGGTCACAAATAACTCATACAGGTTTTATAAAACATTTTGAAGTATAAAAATAAACCAAATAAAATACCACCATTAAAATATCTTTTAACATTCAAGAGGTACAAGGACTTTTGAGCTTATATCAAAGTAACAACTTTGAAACTGATAAGAGAAAACTGGGGCCAGTTTGACTTAAATCAAAACCATGAAACCATAAAAGTAAACTTTGAATAAAACAATAATGAAGACTCCCATTATCCACACAACGTCTCATCATTTGTTTCTTGAAATGTTAGAAAAGAAGGGGTGTGCTCAAAGAACCCAATGGATCATCTCAAATATTTAAATCATTATTTCAATCAAATTAAACACACTTGTCAAACACTTTCATAGATTATCTGATTCAAATAGTTAATTTTTTTTAATCAATTGACGTTAAAACCGAAAAGAATCCACCTCAGTGTTTCAAATCTGAAGAGTAAGGTCAATCCAAATGCTCAAACCCTTCTCAACCATGAAGTTGGGTCAATCCAAACTCCCTGTTCACAATTTTCGGATGTGTTGTCAATCCAAACTCTCAGTTCCAATCAATCAAGTAACGATAACCGACAAGTCGAATTTGGGTTGAAACGCTCACACTAATATCCATCACTATGTTGGCACATGGTTATGCTCTTTATTAATCTTTAATGATAATCCAAATGATGGCATGTTAAATCAGAATTATAGTTCAGGAAAATTACATGTAATATGGTAAACATCATTTCATCTTTATCATAAGCATGTTACTTGATCATTCATATAGCATAGGTCATGATATCACACACATCGTTGAAAGCATGCATCAACATTCATCAATCATATAACTCTAGCCATCCCATTAAACATGCGTACTCTATTCAAGGCATAACATCAAAATCAATTCCAAGCATAACATACATATTTAATTCAAAGTATATTCCTAAGCTAACAAGTATATATGCATACCTTCTTTAAATCAAAATAATAGTTTAAAATCCAAAAATCATATCCACCTTAGAGCTTAACTCCTTCTTGTCCTTGTACTATTAATCTAAGCCTTCTTTGAATCTCAACCTTAAAGATAAAGAATCAATTCATTATTCTTAGCGGTTAATGTGTTTTGAACACCTTTAAATCATACTCTAATGATTTTCTATCCATACAACACATAATGCCCAAGGATGTCATACTAGATGAGTCTAAGTGTGTTCCAGCTTCCATGTATTATAGTAATCAAAATGAGTAATAAGAAACGAAAGGTGAGAGAAGCATTACTGCGATAGGTTACAACGGTAACCTGAATGCAAGACAAAAGAACAATCACATTATCGTAGTAGTGTACCGTGATAAGACTACAAGAAATGGCACCTACAACAATGTGCAATGTTCATTGTTAACCCATACGACAACGTTCATGGTGATATTGTCGATTAGGGTATTGTTGAACGATCGACTATTTTTAACAACAATCACGAGCCCGTTGTTGTAAAATGTTGTGTATCGATCTAACTATGAGGTTACAACAACATTCACCCGTTGTTAAATGATTCAATCCTTCAACACATATTCGACAACGATCACTATGCCTATTGTTGTAGAAATGTTATAACAACAGGTGCACGTTGTGGAAACCCTAACCTTTAACAACGGTTACAAGCCTGTTGTTGTAATGCGTTGTGTATTGGTCTAAAAACTGAGGTTACTATAATGTTCGCACGTTAAATGCTTTAATTTTTTAACACATATTTGACAACGGTCATCATACTTGTTGTTATAGGCGTGTTATAATAACGGGCGAAACCTTAACCTTTTAACCTTTCAATAACAGTCAAATGGTTGTTGTTGTATGTCCATTACTTAACAACATGCATGTGCCCATTGTGAAAGCTTCAGTATTTCCACAACAATCGTCTACACGTTATTAGATCATGTATCTTACAACGAAAACTGAACGTTGTCATATGTGTCAATTTTTTTAATCATAAAAATATTTTCCTACAATATATACTGTATATATTTACTTGTATCTGTAAATTTATAATATAAAATAAACATTATTAAACATTTGTCCTATTATTTCAAATGGTTCATTTAGTATCACTTAATAATAATAAATTTCATAATGCCAAACATATATACAATCCATCAAAAAGTGTAATTATTATTTACGCTACTTATCGTTATTAATCCTAATAAATAAAAATAAAAAGTTCTATAAGCAAAAATTCTTCTTGAAGGATCATCATGTCTCATCTTGATACACAATCCAAGCATATAAATTCAAGTTCTCCATTGTTCCAATCTTTATATATCTACATAAAAATGAACTTAATTAGATTAATTTTTTTTTAAAAAAATAAGAATAAGAGCTAAAGAGCAACTGTGATAGTTAAAGCAACTCAATATCTAACAAAGGCATATAAGAACAAAACTAAAAATGATACTATGCATAGTTTTACATGATTTATAGAACACTTAGCCCCACTAGGGGATTGGATACCTAGACCTGTATATTAATTTTTCTTAAAAAGCATACATGAAAGAGATGAAATTTCACATTGTTTATTAATCTTAAACCAAAAGCTATTATAATAATCAATATTGTTTATTTTAAACCATAAGCTATAATAGTAATCAACAAACATTATGAGTCATGAACGTGAAAGAGTTGAAAGTTGAAAATGTGAATGAAGAGTAGAGACCTTATATTAAAGAAGAAGAATAGTAACTGTGAGGAAAAGAAGAAAAACAGTAATAGCAGTGACAGTTATGGAGGTGACTGTTCAATAAGAAAGTGTGACTTGAAAAAAATGCATTCATATATATATAATTATTTGTTTTATAATATTCATATAACTTGACCAAAAATGCATCATTATGAATATCACTGAAAATAAAATACTTACTTCACCAGCTTCTAAAGTCTTTTTCTTTGTCATAGTGGCTATAAAATGAAAAGAAATTAACTAATTACTTTAGATGCAATAAATAACTATCACATAATTAAAAAGTAGGATTTAATACACAATCCAAGCATATAAACTTAGACAAAAATTAAAGAAAAAATTCAATCAGTTTTAGTATAGAACTTAATGCTTATATTATTCACAAAATAGTGCCATTTAGGTCAATCCTAGCATAGCGTTCCACGTTTCCATCTCCAAATGTTGACATGTTCATAGGCTCATATGTCAAGTTTATACTTTCCTCAAATGCTTGTAATTCATGAAAACCTCTTGGAGGAGCTCTCAAAATGACATACCAGTTAGATGTTTCATTTTCTTAGAATAGAAAACTTGCCTTGCTTGTGATGGAAGAATAAATGGATCCTTATCAAATTGAGATTGCCCCTCATGAAGATTGACCAATGTAAATTCTTCTTCTTTCTCGACACCACTGACAGTATTAACCCAATCACATTTAAAAATAGGCATATGAAATGTATGATAATTAATAATTATGATATATCTTAAGACTCCATAATAAATGACCTCCCCAGATTGTTATGATTGATCTTTTGCACGAGACCTACAAAGAGGTATTGCTGCAACTGAAACACCACTATTTTGTCGGGATTTCTCTGCATCTTTTGTATGAAAACGGAGACCATTTGTTATATACCCCTAACACGATAATACTTGCTCCCTAAGCCCCAGTGTGAGCCATGTTAGCTTACTAGAAATATTGTTATGTACAACAAGCTCCTTAATCTAATCATATAGTAAAAAGAATATAATGAGTACTACTTTGCTAAGATAAATGGAAATGCATGTTGAAAAATGATTGTTTACCTTATCATAAATCCATCTATTAAATTCATCCATGTGTCTTTTATACAACAAATGTTCATTCCTTAATAATCTTCTATCTGAATGTTGAAGTTCATTCAAGTGCATTCTAATAAACAACATAAAGTTAGCTCTAACTTGAACGAAGCACTAAGATATTCACAATTTATGATATGAATTATAAGAACAATATATTTACTCTATGTAAGGTTGAACTTCTAAACTATTTAATAAAACATAACGATGAGCAATATCCAAGATATCAGACGGAAGCACAACTTTCTTTTTACTAAGAATTGGGTAGCCCTCCAATTCTATTTCATTTTCTTCATCTTCATTTTCAACATCTTCATTGCGTGTTGATTGAATCCCTACCTCATGTGCTTTCTCAATATATTTGCTACAAAATATGGTACACTCATTGGCAAGATATGGTTTAGCTATACAACCCTTTAGTCGTGCACGATTCTTAACATAGCCCTTTAGCACTTTCATGAATCTAAAACACCACAAAGATTAGTACATTCAATTATTTGATGAGCAATGAACTATGATACATATATAATAAAGTAGCTAAACACATTAAAGTGATATTCTACCTCTCAAATGGATACATCCACCTATATTAGGTTGGTCCACCCAAACAAGCTTCTCATCCCAAGTGAATTGTTAAGTGAACCATAATATCAAAAAAAAATGGAGGAAAAAACCTTTCAAAAATGTACAAAGTTTCAGCTATTGAATCATTTAAGTCTAATAATATATATTGATCAACGGTCCTATCACAAAGTACATTAAAAAATCTACAAAGTCGTGAAATTGCATATCTTGGACCATTGGGTAGAACCACTCTCAAAGCAATAGGCAAAATTTGTTGCATTAATAAATGACAATCATGTGACTTCAAGCCAAGTATCTTACACTCTTTAATCGACATGCAATTTCTAATGTTAGACCCATAACCGTCAGGTAACTTCAAATTTACTAATCTTCTACAAAAAGTTTGTTTCTTTTCTTTTGAAAGAGTGTGCATTACAACACGCAAATATAATCGATCTCCTCGCTTCTCGCTTCTTAGCCAATTATCTTACATTCTTTAATCGACACGCAATTTCTAATGTTAGACCCATAACTGTCAGGTAACTTCAAATTAGCTAATCTTCTACAAAAAATGTATTTCTCTTCTTTTGAAAGAGTGTTCATACAACAGGTAAATATAATCGATCTCCTCACTTCTCAGCATGTAACTAAATTTTAATATTCATGCATTCCAAATCTCTAGGAGCATTGAGTCTATCTTTTGATTTGACTTTCACATCTAGAAGTGTGTAAATAATACTATTGCATATATTCTTTTCAATGTGCATCACATCCAAATTATGACATAAAAGCAAGCTCTGCATAAATTTGACTTAATTACTTCATATGTTGTGAAATAGAATGAATCTATATTATGTTTCACAAAACAAATGAATTTAAAGTACAATGGCACAAATTTGTAAGCATACCTTCCAATATGGCAATTTAAAGAAAATTGACTTCTTCTTCTATGTTTGTTCCTCGTCTTTTGTCTTTTTTTTCCTTTTTGTACTCTTTCCCCAATCATTTACAATATTTTCTACCTTTGTAAGAATTGTTTCACTTGTAAACCACTTTGGTTTTCCTTGTAGCTTTTGTTTACCATTAAACCAATCTCTTTTTTTTTTTTGATATGGATGGCCATGAACTAAAAATCTTCTATGACCCATGTATGAGAATTTTTGACAATGACGTAACCATTCAGAGCAAGTATCCAAGTGACAAATAGGACATGCAAATCTTCCTTTTGTTGACCACCCAGACATATTTGCATAAGTAGGAAAATCATTTATAGTCCACATTAAGATTGCTCTTAAGTTGAATTTTGATTTTGTAAATGCATCATAGATGTCAACTCTATTTGTCCATAACAATTTCAAATCGTCTATCAAAGGTGCTAAGTAAATATCTATATCGTTTCCTGGTTGTTTCGACCCAAGAATGAGTAATGTCAACATTAAATTATCTTTCAACATGCACAATCAAGGAAGCAAGTTATATATAATTAATATTATTGGCCAGCAACTGTACATCGAACTAAGGTCTTGAAAAGGATTAAAACCATCCGTAGCCAATCTTAATCTAATATTTCTAGGATCTAATGCAAAAGTTTCATCATTGTCATTTATAGTTTCCCATGTAGGTGAATCAACCGGATGCTTCATTTTTCCATCTATACTTTTGTTATTTTGATGTTATGTCAATTGTTTAGCTATTTCAGCCACTCCATACATTTTTCGAAGTCTTAGAATTATTGAAAAATAGTGCAACACTTTCTTAGGGACTTTTGTCTTTTTTTGAGTGTGCTTAGATTTTCATCTAGACGAACCACATTTGGGGCATAGATCTGCATCATGTAGCTCATTTATAAATAAACAACAATCATTAATATAAGCATATATCTTCTCATACCCAAATGCCTTTAGAAGTTTTTTTGTTGAATATAAAGAACTAAGAAGAGTATGATCAGATGGAAGCAAATAACTAACTATCTTAAGCAATTCATTAAACCCAGTGTCTGATAAACCATATGAAGCTTTTAACTTTAATAAAGCTAGTGTTGCTGAAATTTTAGTATGTCCCAAGCAACCGGGATATAAAGGTGTCTTTGCCTCTTCAATTAAATGTGTGAGGTCTTCCTCTGCAATTTCATGCTCATTCTCTCCATCATGATTTTTTTGTTGAATATATGCATGGTCCATGTACATTTTGTATGTATCATTCATAGGTATATCTTCGAAGATAGAACCACATGTTTCAAGCCTTTCTCCATGAAAAAATCAATTAGTATATGTAGGATCCATACTTTTTATGACTAAATGCTGATATACTAAATCATAATGGTGGCGATCCAAGTTTTTGCATTTTGTACAAGGACATGATATTATGTCTATATTTCCTAAACTTGCATGCGCAAAATTGATAAAATTTCGAGCACCATCTCTATACTCTTGAAACAACCTAAAAAAATGAAAATTACTTAAATTTTAAATAATGCAAGCAAGCAATAAATAATGCTATCTAATTTTGGATGTGAGAGTTAACCTTGAAATATAAACCCATTTTTTATCCATGTGTAGCTAAATATATCAATTCCTAAATAGAAGATCAAAAATAAGTCAATAGCAAAAATAAATAAGTCATCCTTCATAAAAGTCAGTAGCAAAAATGAATAATAATAATAGAAGAACAACAACAATTACCAAACCCACAAGTAGAGATTTCGTACCCAGCACAAGAAGAGATTTCGTTCCCAAACGCCTAAAGAAGAACACCAATAGTTACAAGCAAATGATTGTGTTGATTCTACAGCTATTCTGCAGCAATTCTGCAAATAACAAATGAAGATTAACAAAAGAAAGACAAAAACAGAAGATCGATGAACTAAAATGCATAAAGAAAAAGACCAACCGTTACAAGTAGAGATTTCGTTCTCACATACAGAAGTAGATATTTCATTCCCAAATACCCAAAGAAAAACAACAACAACAAATAAAGATTAACTGAAGAAAGACAAATAAAGAAGATTGATGAATTGAAATGCATAAAGAAGAAGACCAACCGTCAGAGATTTCGTTCCCAAATGCAGAAACAAACATTTCATTCCCAAATACCCAAAAAAGAACAATAACAATAAATGAAGATTAACAGAAGAAAGATGAATAGTGAAAATCAAAGAACTTAAACGCACAAAGAAAACGATCGAACAATAGTGACTCTAAAGAAAATGAGTATTCTTGCGTAAAATTTTTTGTTTAGGGCGAGAACTGGTTTTTTTTTCTTTTTATATTTTTTGTAGTATAATGTGAGAATAATACATCAATAATGCGAGTACAATAATTGTTCGGTTGTTGATAAAAAATGCTAGGTTAACATATGAATAATGCAGGGATAACATGTGAATAAAATGCGGTATAGCGTATGCATAACATATGAATAATTGTGGAATAATGCCAACTGATGGATAATGCGTCAATAATGGTATAATGCAAGAATTATAATTGAATAATACAGGTATAAAATTGTTCGGTTGCTTTGATAAAAAATGTGGGAATAACATGTGAATAATTTAGGATAACATGTGAATAAAATTCGGTATAACGTATGTATAACATATGAATAATCATGAAATAACGCGAGTAATGGTATAATGCAAGAATAATATTTAAATAATGCGAGTATAAAAATTGTTCGATTGTTGATATAAAAATGTGGTATAACATATGCATAACATATGAATAATTATGGAATAATGTCAATAATGTTAGAGGTATAACATACCAACCGATGATTAATGCGTCAATAATGGTATAATGCAAGAATAATAACTGAATAATACGAGTATAAAATTATTTGATTGCTTTTGGTAAAAAATGCGGGGATGACATGTGAATAATGCAAGGGGAACATGTGAATAAAATTCGGTATAACGTATGTATAACATATGAATAATAATAAAATAATGCGAGTAATGTAGAATGTTGGTATCAAATAGCAAACGAAGGATAATACAACTCATTATTAACCATAATAATAATATATGGTTTATTATTATTATTTTTGCATACTTAGTAAAATTATGTAAGAATTTCACATTTTAAACTATTCTATCATATTTTATTAAAATAAATACAAAGATTATTTTTTTCTGTAATAATGTCAAATGATCTTGTTTATTATGTTATGTCCTTAAATCATTATCTTTTAATCTTTTATGGCGAGAAAATATTTCTCACAAATGCTTTGTTAAAATTTCTCAAATAATTTAATAATATATAATTTAATATAATCCAATTTAATGTTTTTATGTAATAAAGTAAATAATTCAAAATAAGTAAAATAATATAAGAACATCCTTTCAATACATTTAATATATTAATTTATGTTATATATAATAGAAGCTTTTTTGCATTAAAACGAATTTAGATTTAAATTTGATTTTTTGAGAAATAGTCTATTTATTTATTAAAAAATTAGCTTTATCATAAAAGATTAATAATTTAGTACTTTTAACAATTTAATGTTAACAATTATTTATGCACGATATACAAATAACATGATATATATATATATACAAAATTATTTATACATACAATTGCTTATATAATTGATTGTATATATAAATAATGTGACACATATATATATATATATATATATATTATACATACAATTATTTATATATTTGTTTATATATATATAATGTAAGAGAATCATATGAATACAGTAGAAACAAAAGAACAACAATTTTATAATTATTTTTATTATTTTATAATTTTATATTCATACAATTATTTATATATGTAATCAATTATATAAATTTTTGTATGAATGTATATATATATATTTGTATGTCGTATTAATTTATTTTATTTGAAATTTTTACAAAATTTGTGGGTGTTACATAATTTAACATATATAAGTTCCTATTATGCGTATATAATTCATTGTATAACACATGCATTATTATGAAATTATTCTCAAATTATATCATTATTGATGCACATTGTACTTGGATTATTCTTTTGTTATATCTCATTATTCAGTCAAAATTAAAGTACACATATTATATATATATGCGTGCAATTATACCACTATTGTATATACGCGTGCATTATTCATTTTCCAAATTTTTTCATCAAACAATCGAACAATTTTTGTACTTGAATTAGTCAGATATTATTCTCACATTATACCACTATTCACTCATATTTTCCCGCTATTCAAATATTATATATGTATTATTTATTTGTTATATTCGAATTATTCATTTTGAAATACCGTACATATATATATACTTGTGATTCAGTTTTAGTCCATTTTTGTGCTTAATCTCTTTGTCTTCTTCTATTCAGTTATTCATCTACTTGCGATTTTCACTATTACAATGTAGTACAAGTGTTCATCCTTTTCCAATAGGACGACCATAAATGTTAAGAACCAGGTACATCACACTCTTCCCAATCTTGTATTTGTATTCGTGTGAATGTGATAGTGGTGTGACGACCCTTGTATTTTTAGCATCGGATTGACGGATCTGACATATATGTATTTCATGTATTTTTTAGAATTTTAATGAGAAAATACAAAATTTTTCTCAAAATCTTTCCAATTTCGAATTAATAATTAAAGAAAATAAGAATAATAGGAGAAAATACAATTTTAAGGAGAAAACACATGAAAATATTAAGAAAATGTGTTTTCTTGAGGAAAATAACTTTTATGATTGATTTATAAATTTTTGAAATAATCATGGAATTTTTAGAATGATAAATGAAATTTTTGGGAGAAAAATATGATTTTGGGAAATTATTTAATTTTTGGAGAAAATAATTGAATAAATGATAAAATGATGTATAATGGGGTATCTTGATGAGAAATGATGCATTAGTTGCTTTAAATAATTTTAGAAAAAAAATGTGAATTTTGATGTATATATACATATGTAAAAGAATAATGAAACAAAAAAAAGGGGCGTTCGGCCTGCAAGGGCCAAGGATCAGTCGGGCCCCAGGGCTCGACCCGTGACGAATGCGCGCGGGCTAGTGGCCCACGCGTCCATTGGAGGCCCGCCGTGGGCTGGCCCAAGCCAATGCCAGCCCACGCGCCCAACTGTAGTAGGCCCCCCTTGTTTTTGTTCGTTTGTGCGTTTTTTTTTTTTGGAGATTTTTGGCCAATTTTTGACAAATTTTCAGCAGATTTTCTAGCACAAACCATGAAATCTCTTGGTTTATAATCCAAGGTTTTGCCATCAACTCATGGCCTCCATTTTGGCTAATGAAGGCTGCCAACTGGGCATCCAACATGTGAGGTTGAGTGCCACCTGGGTAGCCACATGTCACCCTCATCTTTGCCAAGCAAGCACCCCCATGCAACAAAAAGGTCTTCATTGAGCTTAAGTCCAGAAATTTCAGATTTCTGTAGCCAACTTTCCTAGCTTAGATCTTCCTCAATTTTCAACCAAATCCAGCAAACTATAGCTTGATTTGAAGCTTGTACCACCATCTATAAAGTCCCACAAGTGGCTTGCCCAATCTTGGAGTCGTCTGAAGCAAAAATATCAAGAAAAGGTGCTTTCCACACTGTTCAAACCCAAAAAAACCAGAAAGTGTGTGTTGGAACCACCTTTGGAGCTTTGAACCTTGGCCATTTCCAGTTCCTTTTTGGAGGTAAAATTGTTCACTCTCCTCATTTTCGTATCTACTTTGACCTCAAAGAGTTAGAGAACAAAAAATAGGGCTTTGTACATGATTTTCGGACCCTTGATGTTGATTACTTACTCACTGTCACAGCTGTGTAACATAGACAATTAGAGCAACCTTGGGAAAGCTCACTCTTGAACCAATCTAGGCACGTCCCTGAGGTAAAAAGTCCATCATTCTACTCCTTATCATGAGTATTCAAGTGTCCAAGTGGTAGAAACTAGAAATTAAAACGTTCAATGTGTTTTATAAGTAACTGTTGCTAACTGTTAGACAACTGTTGGACCAATGCCGACAGAAATAGTTTGAGACCAGAATAGGAGCTATATTTGGGACACCTAAAGGCACCTTTTCGGGCTGGAACCTACGACATTGTAAACCCCATAGTAGATGTTCCAGAAAGGTATAAAGACCTAAACTTGAGCTCTTGTGGATGTGTTTTGTTATACTTGCAAATATGCCATGATTGTAGGGTGCTAGAATAGAGTTCTTGTGTTCCTTAGAATATGGCAGAATATTGATGGAATGGTAGACATGTTTTTGATGTTGCATGTTACTGATTCGAAGTGTTTGTGATTAATGGATGTGTTATGACCTGTAAACTGCAATTAGACACAAGAAACAACCCATAGAATTTGTGATTTAATTAGGGAAAGAATGCTAGAAAGATAGTAGAATCTATGCACCCAGAAATTTCCTACAATCTGGCTGGAATTTCTGAGATAAAATTGATTGACCAAACCTTGATAGATTGAGCTGAAATTTGGTGGAGTGACCCTTAGATATGTCTAGCAGTTGCCTACAAAATCTCAGAGCATTCGGATAAGTATAGGTAGGTCAATTCAGGAAAACAGACACTGCCTGTCATAGGGTATACGGGATCTATACAGTCTCTGTGTTTCTACCTGGAAACCCTAGTAAATAAAGTCCAAAAATGGTGATTCAGAATTTTGGTAAAACTTTATGGAATCTAGAACAGTTCTGCAAGGTTTGGTGCAAATTCGATGTACGAATTGCCTGAAGAAAAATTGGGAAAATGGTTGCGCAGATGGGGCCATAGGCTAGTGTTGTGCCTAAGTTATGAAAATTGGGAATATTGACCCCTTTTTGGCCCAATTGACTCCATGAAGACCAGAGTTGACTAGTAGGGACCCTGTTGACCAGCTAGGTCAGCAAGTGATAGGTTGCTTAGGGTTGGCCGAGATTGACCAAGGTCAATCACATCGACTTAGCAACTAAGGCAAGTGGAACAAACATAGGTGAACTATTCTTGCCTAGGTCAAGTTATTGATTGACCAATGATGTATGATTAGAATGAGCCAAGTCCCATGTTAATGATACGAAGTTACGATGATTTTGCAGGACCCAATACTTGCGAGACGCGACCGATCGCTAGAGTAGCGTCAGGAGCGGAGCATCCCTGTGAGTAGTTTGATTCAGGTGTCTTCTGTGATTTTTATTCCCTGCATAAAACTTGCATGATTTGTTACGGTTTCAATGGTTTCACAAGGTTTAAATACATTTGATTGGTTTGAGATAGTTAGATGTACACGATAGTGAAACCAAGTGCTCGAGGTCCGAGCGTGAGGTCAGGGTACACGATGAGATCTGACTCGAGGTCCGAGCGAGAGGTTAGGGCATATGGTTAACGTGCCTAGCTTCCGACCCGCTCGAGTGACGACACTTGAGGACTAAGCGCGGGATTAGGGTGTTCGAGAGCATGCCTAGCTTACGACCCGCTCAAGTGGCCAGTACGCTGACTTACGACCTGCTCGAGTAATGACCATAGGTTGGGTTGTTGAGTTAACCTAGCCTGGATACATTTTTTTTTCTGTCATGGATTTGAGATGCTTTATGAAACTGTTGCACTATTTATAACTGTTTTTATGCTATGCCATGCTTTTGAATGTCATAGCATCTTTACTGCTCATACATATTTGCATGGTTTTGGAATATTGGTTATGGATGACATGCTGAACTTCCTACTCACTGAGCAACGTTGATTATAGGCTCACTACTCTATCACCATTTTAGGTTTTACGACGGTCGATAAGGGGAAAGGTGTAGTGATTGCCTGACTCCCTAACGACTCCCTTCTCAACTTTTTTTGTTCTTTTCTTTTCCTTTTGATGTTGGTCATTATTATACTAATGTAAATGTTCAAATATGTATTTTGGACAAGACTAATGTAAATAAAATGCTTCCGTTTCGGTTGTTGCTTATTTTTGCATTTAATTGTTTCAATTATTTGGATATCGTCTAATTGTATGAGATTTGTAAAGGGCCTAATAGTGGTCGGGCGAACTCGTCTTCGTGGGAGGGTTAGTCAGGTCGTTGTGCCGGTCGAGCCGCCCTTGGCTTAGAGCAGGGGTCCGACAAGTGAATGGTTGTGTGGTATGTTCAACTTTCTTTGAACTAAGATGTTGTTCTCACATTATATACACCTTTTGATTTCGACTTGTTTTAGTAGTTTAATTATTCCATATACAAACATCATGTGTTTTATAGCATCCTTATTGAATGGTTGGATCGTTGGATCTATAGCTTTCTTAAAATTTTCCAAGGTGATTTTTTTTGCCTGAACTTGTAGTTAATCCTTGATAATTTGAGGGCATTTTTGGAGAATGGATAAGAAAAATGCCAAAGTTGGGTCCTTTTATGAGCTGTTGACCTTTGTAGATATTGGAAAAAAAATCTTCTGTTGATGATTTACATATATATATATATATATATATACATACATTGTTGTTTGTATATTATGCATAAATCTGGATAAGATTAATGTTATCTTGTCTATGGGAGGACAGGTATAGTGCAATTCTTGAGCTAATAGACTAATTTCAAGAGAAAGTACAACGTAATACTTTAGCTCTTATTCTTATTTTTTTAAATTAATCTAATTAAGTTCATTTTTTATGTAAATATATATAAATATTGGAACAATGAAGAACTTGAGTTTATATGCTTTAATGTGTATCAAGATGAGACGTGATGATCCTTCAAGAAAAATTTTTGCTTATAGAACCTTTTATTTTTGTTTATTAGGATTAATAATGATAAGTAGTGTAAATAATAATTACACTTTTTGATGGATTTTATATATGTTTAGCACTATGAAATTTTTTATTCTTAAGTGATATGAATAATGTATATATATATAATAAAATATGTACTTTAAATTTGACTAAATAATGCGGGTATAACAAAAGAATAATTCATGTATAATGTGCGTCAATAGCGGTATAATTTGAGAATAATTTTATAATAATGCAAGGATAAATAAATAATGCACGCTCATATATATATATATAAAATATGTACCTTATTTATGATTGAGTAATGCAAGTATAGCAAACGACTAATTCATGTATAATGCATGTGAATAGCGGCATAATGTGAGAATAATTTCATAATAATGCAGAGACAAACGAATGATCCACACATATAATTTCGTAAGATATATTGACCAACAAAACAATTTTTATACGTGCATTATTCGATCGTTATCGCTATATATTTACACACACATTATTCAATTTTTATCTCTACATTATACCACATTTTGTAGGTTATATATATAATTATTCATGCATTATTTGATCGTTATCGCTAGATTTTTACATGAGCATTATTCGATCTTTATCCCTACATTATACAACATTTCATGGGTTATTTATACCATGCATTATTCGATCGTTATCACTAGATTTTTAAACACGCATTATTCAATATTTATCCCTACATATACTACATTTTACTGGTTATATATATGCCATCATTTACGAATTAATTATTTGATTGTTATCGCTAGATTTTTATACATGTATTATTCAATATTTATTCCTACAATATACCACATTTAACGTGTTATATATACTATATATATTATTCACGCAATATTCGATCGATATTCCTACATTTTTATACGTGCATTATTCTAGCGTTATACCTACATTATACCACTATTCACAGGCTATACCATTATTCACGCATTATCCTATCATTATCCATACATCTTTATACGCAAATTATTTGATCGTTATGCTTACATTATATTGCCATTCACGGGTTATACCATTATTCATCCATTAGTGGTATTATATAGGTATAACATATGAATAACATATGTATATATAATGTAATACATTTACAATAGTCAAATAAAACATTGGTATAGACGGCTATAGACAACGTTCATGAATGAATGTTGTAATAACTTATGTTCTTTTTACAATAGTCGACCAACGAATGTTGTAAAAGGTGTCATTTGACAACAAGCAACTACAATTGTTGTACTAACATAGAACAATGTTCATCTGCTTGTTGTAATAGCCTTTTCAACAACGTTCCCATGGTGAATGTTGTTGTACATATTTTACATAAGCGATTTGACAACACATATTTTATGAACATTGTTGTATGCCTTCTATTAGAACGGTCGTTGAAGCACGTTGTCGAATTGACATTGTTGTATCATCAATTTCTTGTAGTGTAACCAAAATGAATCAAAGGAGAATTGATACAGTTGTAGTAACCAAACCATATTACAGAATAAACACACATTACCATGGTAAACAAAATGCAAAATATAGAACTAAAGAAGAAAACGACACTATTGTTGTAGGGTACCACTGTAACCAGTAAACAATAAAGAAAGGGCATTATATTACCGTAGTAACTAGAGTGAAGGTTTAGAAAATAGTGGAGGATGAGTGCAGTACCGTGGTAACGGTGATTAGTATCGTAGTAATCAACATGAAAAAGAGACTTTCGTGCATGTTTCCCTCATTCTTTGTTTTCCTATGTCCTTAGCATCCTAATACCTTAAACTATAGACTACGAACCATGTATTGAGAGTAGATAACACCCTTATACCTTCTTTAATTAACTAAATCTTTCGTATGCACCAAAGGATCCTTCTTGACTCCTAGGTTTGTGTTTTTTATAATAGGAGTAAACCAACACTTTAGGAGTTATTGTTGGAGATTCTAATCTCAAAAAGATGAAGAATAGAATGAGATTAATCATCTAGGGATTGGTTTTACCTTGTAGAACATCTAGGAATATCTTTTATGACCAGAACTTACCACCGCTATGCAGTATTTTGGGTTTTTCCTCTTCTTGGTGCTATGGGTGTTGTGTGTGATGGTTAGGGGAGAAGAAAATATCAAGAAGAAAACTAGGAGAGAAAGGAGAGTTAGTGAATTCTCGAGTTTGCATGAGAGGTGAGAATAGAAGTGCTCATGCTGGGTTTATATAGAGTTAGGGTTGCCTTGGATAGGTTTAGGAATCTTTAGCATGTTTCCTTGGTAGGATTCTTTCCTAAACCCATTTGCTTCTATTCTACTCATTTCTTGGGTGCAAAGTTTTAGCATGCGACGATTTTAGAATGAGTTTTCACGTTTGGAAACTTTACATAATTATTTTTGTATAGTTTTATGTATTATTGCGGTAACCAGAACACAGTGTTTTTATTGGTTCTTCTGGGCAATACACGAACTACCATGGTAGTGAATTTCATTTCTAGAATAACCAAAACACCACTCAGTACAATTTTTTGTGTATTGTTTTGAGTTTACTCCATTATACATTTAATTGTACATATTTTACATCATTATTTTCATGATTTTCTCATAGTTAATTTTATTTAAATTAATTATTTTATTTTTATTCAATCTAATTATCCAATAAAATCTTGGGGTATTACAACTTACCCTCTTTAAAATAAATTTCAACCTTAAAATTTGTACTTGTTCCGATGTTGTCAAATCATCCACTTCTACTGAAGAGGTCTAGATATCTACTCTTGATCTCGCTTTTTAGCTCCGAAATTGCCTCTTCTATTCCATGATGCCCCTAAACAACCTTGAATAACAGAATGTGTTTTGTTCTCAAGCTTTGTACCTTACAATTTAGGATTCTGACTGTTGCTTCTTCATATGTGGCATCATCTTGAATATCGATCTCCTCCCAATAGATCATGTGAGAGGGATTTGGTTCATATCTTTTCAGCATTGACACATGAAACATATTGTGAATCGTGGACAATCTGTTTGGTTGGTCTAGCTCATAGGCACATTCGCCAATCCTTCTAAGTATCTTGAAAGGATCAATGAATCTGGGTGATAGTTTTCCTTTATGTCCAAATCGTTTCATCCCTTTTTGAGGGTTAATCCTTAGAAACACTCTATCACCTGTCTAGAATTCTAGAGGTCTTCTCCTCTTGTCTGCATAACTTTTTTGTCTACTTTGTACCATAACCAATTTCTTCTCGATTTGTTTGTCCTAATTATTTATCTCCTCCACTAGGTCTAGCCCTATAAACACATGGTTTTTCAAGTCAGTCCAACAGGTTGGTGATATGTAGGATCTTCCATAAAGAGCTTCATAAGGAGCCATCTCTATGCTAGCTTGATAATTGTTTATATAGGTGAACTCCGCCAAATGTAAATACTCGCTCCAGTTGCCCTTAAAACCAAGGACGCAAGATCTATGCATATCTTCTAGTGTTTAAATGACTCTCTCAGACTATCCATTTGTCTGTGGATGGAGTTGTGTTCATAGTGAGTCTAGTGCCCAACTCTTTCTATAGACTTTATTAGAATTGTAGTGTGAATCAATAGTTTCTATTTGACACTATGGGCTTAGGCACATCACGTAACGTTAATATTTCTTTCACATCCAGTTCTCCCAACTTACTAACTTGATCTATGAATCTGATGGGTAAGAAATGAGCCACCTTAGTGAGACGATCCATAATCACCCACACAATATCTTTTCCCTTTTGGTTCTTGAGTAGACTGCTAATAAAGTCTATTGTGATGTTATCTAACTTCCAACTTAAGATTAGGAGTGGATGCAATAATCTAGTGAAGTTCCTATATTCTGCCTTTAGTTGCTGACATGTTCAGCTCTTAGAGACGTACACAGTTATATCTCTGTTCATACTTCACCACCAGTAAGTCTTTTAGAGGTTCTGATACATCTTGTTGCCACTTGGATGCATCGTATGCTTAATCTGATGAGCTTTATCTAATATGGCATTTTTGCTTTGCCCATTTTCTATTACACATATTCTATCTCCAAGTCTCAATATATTCTCAGCATCCATCTTGGAATCTATATGCTTGCCCCATTCAACTCCTTCAATTAGATTTGTGATCCACTGTAACAACCTGCTTCCTGTTACCACTGTAACAACCTGCTTCCTGTTAACAAGCCAATTTCGACCTCTAATCAATATGTACCTAAAAAGTTAAGGAGGAATGAGCTCAAAGAGCCTAGTGGATTGAACCAAATATTTGGACAATTATAACAATTTGAACAAACACACATGCACACACTTCCAAGCATTAGTCGTTTCAAACATCAAATTATTTTGAGTTGTTATTAAAACTGAAAGGATTCACCTCAGTGTCCCCCTATTGTCTAGGATATCATCAAGACATAACATTCAAAAGCTGGTTACCTATTCAGGACCCTAATTGGGGAGTGTGGTCCTCTATGACTCTTAGTCCCATCTCACTACTATCATCGTCATGATAGAAGTATCAGTCACAAGAAAAAAAATAAATGACCGAAGCCAAGTTTGGGCTAGGGATAGCCACGATGACAGCTAATGGTCGGTCATCACCCTGGTATATGATTAGAATCTTTATCGCTCTTTTCTTAATGAATTTCATATAATCAAATAAATAAGAAATGTAATCTTCCAAAATCATTATCACAACTTCCTAGAAATAAAAGCATCATAATCAACTGTTTATCTCATATGAGTAACAACATAAGCAATGGTATTTCATGTCATGTATCATGTATCCGTCCAATCGCATTATTAAATACACACATGTACAATTCATTTAAATTGAAATAATAATTTAAAATTGGGTAGTCATCTCCACCTGTTCAGTTGTTCCGTCAAGATCCACACTGCTTTGGATCTACTAAGATGTTGATCTAATTTAGATCAACAATATTTTTAGTAAGTTTATCTTTCATCATAAAATATATTTTTCACTCTTTATTTTTATCCTGCACTATCGTTATTTTTAGTGTGTTCACCATTCTTATATTTAGTGTGTCGTACATTTTTGTCCTCATTTGTTTGTGGACTTAGCCAAAATATTAAAATGAATTATTTTGGCCATTTATTGTTAGACTAAATTTTGAGATTTAATTAAATGATATTATGCATATTTTGCATGATTATCAAGTTTATTTTCATTAATAATATATAGGATCTATATTCTATGTATCTTGATATTTTTTTTAATGGAAAGTATGTTATGTTTTCAACATTTAAATTTATATTCCAGCAAGCTAAATTTCTGATATTTCCTTTTTACATATTTTAATTTTCTCTGATTTTTTTAAACTCAATTTATATATCTTATTTATTACGTACTATCCTACCTTAAAAATATAATAAATTTATATGTTGGCCTACATGTAATTATTTTCTTAATTTATTTAAATCTCAAGTTTTTAATATCATTTCAAATCACTAATTTTTTCTGAAAATGTTTTTAATTAATTTCCATATTATTTTCTATGTTTTCTCCCTTTTATCACTTAGTAATTCAAAATGTACATGTATACCAATATATACTTATATATATGCTTTATAAACTTCCGAAATTTATTATCTTTACTTACTTTTAACTAAATTTCAAGAATATCTGTGATTTTCCCAATTATATATATATACCATTTTTAATCTAAAAAAAAAAAATATTGTTACTCAAATAATTTTCCAACTGTTTTTAATCAAACTTCCAGAATTCTAATTATATTTGGAATTTTTATTAATAATCTAATAAATATATATATTTTTTCCACTATTTTCACTCTATTTTATCAATTAGCCCATTTTAAATCTAAACTTTTTATTTTTATTCAAATAATTTCGTAAGTATTATTTTATCACTTTTTTAAATAAAATTTCCAGAATTCTAATTTTCTGGAATTTTTTGACATTTAATCTAATAAATACTATTTTTTTTGTAACTCTATATTCTATTAATAAATATATGCTTAATAAAATGTTAATTCATCATTTTCTTTTTCTTTATATTTATTCTTATTATTATTTTTATAAAAATTTCAGAAACTGTTTCTCTTCAATATTTACCCTTTTTTTTTATCATGCTACTATTTTTTTTTTCTTTCCATGTATTTTATTTTATTTTTTTTTAAGTTTAAGAAAATCTTGTTTTTATAAGTATAATTTCTCTAGTCTATTCAAGCATGTACTAAACCACACAAAAACGAAAAGATAGAATTTTTTAATGATTTTTAGATAATGAAACTTCATGTTAATATATCTTTCTACCATCAAAATATATTATAACAAAATCTTACAAAATAATAGATCTAAATTCTAAACATGACATTCAAACAATCATAAACATGACATTCAAGCAATCATAAACATGAAAACAGGGTTTGTTTCTTTCAATTTTAAAGCACTAAGATTTTCATTCAAATGACTTTTTTCTTTTTCTAATTTCTTTAATCTATGCTAAATGACATGAACATGTGACTACTTAAATAGAATAGAGTAAGTAGGGTTGAAAAGGTTATACCCTAACGATTTAATCTCCTGTTACTTGTCTTTCTCACAACGAATCTCCTCAACACAACTATTTCTCCACTTCCTTTCCTTGGACGTGATGGTGGGAATCTTCAACTATTGTCTTAATCAAGCTGTTACAGATAAGAGAAGAGGAAGAATAGAATAGAACAAAAAGGAGATTCAGATCTTACCTTCCTTTTCTTGTTCTTTCTCTTGATCAGATCAGATCATTTCTTGCTTGTTCTTTCTCTTGTGCTTCAAAGGGGGGCGGAAGGAGGACATCTATGGGAGAGGAGAGGAAACACTAAAGACGTCCAAGAGATAATGGGAGGATTCTAGGGTGGCTAGGAAAGAGGATCTTTGTGGTTTGGAAACATAGGGAAGAGAATGGTGATTTTGGAAAGTGTGGTTTTGGTAAGATTCTCTAGCCATTCTTATTTCTTATTTAGTTTAGAATTTAAATTTCGAATTCAAAAGTGGGCTGCCATCCTTTAATGTGTACAGTGTCCCCATTGTTGGTTATTAATGAGCTCTCGAGTCCACATAGTATGCACATGTTAGTCTTTTGTTATCGGGCCCACTACTTAAGCTATGAGCTCTTATTTTAATTTTTGACTTAAACCTCGTTATTTTAATGATTTTTCCTCATCATTTAGGAGCTCATTAAAGTGGTGATCTATAAGACAATTATTCCAAAATTTTTGGGTATTTATTTTTCTAGTATTTTATAAATAATTTGTACTATGCCGTAAATGTCCATATGGACATATTGTTTAATTTATATAATTGTTTTAAATTTAATCCTTGTCATATTTATTTTGTTCTATTTTATATAAATTATTCTAACATTTTTTTTTATAATTGCACAAGCGTCTGGCCTTAGGTGAAAGAATCGTTTTGCCCTCCGATGGAAAAATTATTATTTTACCTCTGGCTGGCCAATTACCATTTTACCCTTGGGGTATTTAATGTGCCTAACACTTCAATGGATTCATTTATGATCTTGTATATTCTTATTCTTAAAATTTTAAGAAATTTTCAAGGTATTATAATCTACTCCCCTCAAAAGAATTTGGTCCTCAAAATTTAAAGTGGTTACTTCTTATATGATGTTGTCCAATTAGGTATTTCTGGTGAAGGGGTCTAGGTACTTTTTCTCCATCTCGCTCTCCAATCTCCAAGTTGCCTCCTCAAGGTCATGATGTCTCCAAAGAACCTTAACTAAAGGATGTCCTTGGTTTTTAGACTCTGCAACTTACAATCTAGTATCTTGATCGCATGCACCTTACGATCTAGTATCTTGATTGTAGGCTCCTCGTAAGTTGCATTATCGTGGATATCGATTTCCTCCCAGTGTATAATGTGAGAAGGATCTTGATCATATACTTCCGCAGCATCGATATGTGGAACGCATTATGAATTGAGCACATCTTATTAGGCAAATGTAGCTCGTGGGCACATTCAACAACTAGTCTAAGTATTTCAAATGGACCAATGAATCTCGGTGCTAGCTTCCTCTTGTACTTGATTGCTTGATCCCCTTTTGAGGGTTGATCCTCAAAAACTCTCTATCTCCTATCTAAAATTCTAAAGGTCTTTTCCTCGTATCTGCATAGCTTTTCTGCTGACTCTATGTCGTGGCCAATATCTTTTAAATCTACATGACCTGAGCATTCATTTCCTCCACCAGATCTGGTCTTGTAAGCACATGGTCGTCAAAGTCAGCTGAATGTGATGGCGATTTGTAGGGTCTGTCATAAAGAGCTTCATAAGAAGCCATTTGTATACTCGCCTGATAACTATTAGTATAGGCAAATTGAGCCAAGTATAAATATTTGCACCAATTGCCCTTGAAATTAAGGATGCAAGCTCTCAACATGCCTTCCAATATTTGTATGATCCTCTTAGACTGCCCATCTATTTGAGGATGAAAAGCCATGCTCATAATAAGCTTATTTCCTAGCTCCTTCTATAGGCTCTGCTAGAATTGAGATGTGAATCTGGAATCCCCGTCTGACACTATGGTCTTAGGCACACCATGTAGGCTTCCTATTTCTTTAAGATTGAGTTTTATAAGCTTTCCAATTGGATTTATGGATCGTATGGGTAGGAAATGAGCCACCTTTGTGAAATGATCCACAATCACCCACATAGTAACTTCTCCCTTCTAAGTCCTAGGTATACCTCTAAGGATGTCCATGGCGATGTTATCTTACTTCCACTTTGAGATTGGGAGTAGTCGTAACAGTCCAGTGGGTTTTTTGTATTCTGCTTGTAACTGCTGACAGGTTAGACATTTAAAGACATACTTGGTTATGGCTATTTTCATACCTCTCCACCAATATGTTTTTCGGAGGTTTTGATACATCTTATCGCCACCTGGACGCATTATATGCTTAGTTTGATGATGATGAGCTTCACCCAATATGGTCCTTCTACTTTGCACACTTTTCGGCATGCAAACTTTGTCACCAAGTATGTGCCCTAGGCATTGATTTTGACATCAGTGTTCTTGCCTTACCTGACACCTTATGGCAAGTCAATTATCCATTTATCCTATTTTTATTCATCTCTTATCTGATGTGAGAGATTCAACTGGCAGGTGATAACATATAGATACACCTATTCCCCATTTGAAGTTATACCTAAATTATAATCACTGATCAGCATATACATCTGTCTTTTTCCTCATAATTCTTACTGAATTTCCTACTAAGTGCATCGACTACCACATTAACTTTTCTAGGATGGTCGTGTAGCTGCAAATCATAGTCCTTTAGGAACTCCATCCATATCTGCTGCCTGAGATTCAACTCCTTTTCGGTATAGATGTGCTTTAGGCTCTTAGGATTAGAGAATAGGTCAAATCTCTCTCCATAGAGATAGTGCCTTCAAATCTTCAGTGCAAATATGATTGCTGCTAACTCTAGGTCACGTGTAGGATAGTTTTGCTCACAGATCTTTAACTGTCATACAACATATACAATAACGTTTCTTTCTTGCGTCAGCACCACACCCAATCCATTTTGTGAAGCATCAACATATCTCACACCATGTCTAGGAGTGACTAATATGGGGGTTGAAGTCAACCTCTTCTTCAACTCTTGGAATGATCGATCATATTTTTCATCCCAAATGAATTTTTCTCCCTTTCTAGTTAACTTGGTCATGGGTGCAACTAATTTTGAGAAGTCCTGGATAAACCTATGATAATATCCTACCAAACCTAAGAAACTCCTGATTGTCGTAATAGTCTTAGGTTGCTTCCAGTTTTTTGTTGCCTCTACTTTATCAGGATCTATTGATATTCCTTCACCTGATACAACATGGCCAAGAAACTTGACCTTCTTCATCTATAACTTGCACTTGCCGAACTAAGCATATAATTCATTCGTTTTAAGTGTCTCCAACACAATCTTGAAGTCCTCTACATGTTCTATTTTTAACTTGGAATAGAATGTTGTCCATAAATACCACATGAATTGATCCAGATATTATTAAAAGACTCTGTTCATCAGATCCATAAATGTTTTTGGTGCGTTGGTATTTCAAATGGCATTATTATGAACTCTAAGTGCCCATATCAAGTTTTGAAAGCTGTCTTGTGTATGTCAAACTGTCAAATTCTCAATTGGTGGTATCCTAACCTTAGATCAATCTTGGAGAAGTGAGTGGCTCCTCTCAACTTATCAAATAGGTCATCTATCCTAGGTAAAGGGTACTTGTCCTTCACTATTGCTTGGTTTATCTTGTTGTAGTCAACACACAACCTCATAGATTTTTTCTTCTTCTTCACAATCAGTACTGGAGCTCTCCATGGTGATTCACTAGGTCTAATGAACCCTTTCTCACGAATTTCATCTAGTTGTGTTTTGAGCTCAATTTACTCTACTAGTGCCATTCTATAAGGAGGAATGGCTATAAGATTAGTGCATAAATGTAACTCAATCTTGAACTCTATCTGTCTGTATAATGGTAGTCCAGGTAGATTATCTGGGAATATATCAGCATATTTATACACTACATGTATCTCTTCCACCTCTTTTTGTTCCTCAGTATCCTACTCCAACAATTGTTTGAAGTTCTCACTCTATTTTAAATAGTGTAGCATAACCGATATAGGACTATGTGGTAACCTTTGCATATCCTCTTTGATCTTGAATGTATCACCAAAAGGCAACATCAATATTAGTTGCATTGCATACTAACATTATTATATATATTTTATATACATTTTGTATGGGTATAGGTAAGAAATAGAACATCTTTATTTATAATTAGGTGTATAAGCATCTCTAATAGCATTGCATGTATTTTTGTATTCGAGAATTTTAATATAGTTTATATCATTTATATCATTTATATTTGTGATTTAATGCCCAAGAAAAGATTATCGATTGTTTGTGCAGGTTTAGAATAACTCGAAACAGGTATAATGGCGTACTGTCATGGCCCATTCAAAAGCTTCCAAAGCCTAAAGGAGCCCATCCAACGCATATAAAACGATGTCTGGCCCAATTCAAAACAAATACTACCACGACCAAGCCCAAAATCACAAGTGCACATAGGAAAATGGCAAAATCATGAATTTGATGCAAAATGGATGGCTCGACTAGAAGTATAATGAGTCGCAGAAATAATTATGGCAAACAATAAATTACTTGACTAGAACAATATTTGGAACCGCATGTTGTGCGCAATTCGCGATGGCATATTTGTAAGTTAAAGAAAAAGCAACGGCAATTGTGAAATAGAAGACAAGTGCAAAGGGGCTGGTTTTGGTGAACCCGTTTTGTGAATTGACGTTGGACGACGGTCCTGTGTGATGAGTTTGGCACAGTGTATTGAAATTTTTGGATTTTGCAATTAGGGTTCCATGTTTGTTTATAATTAGGGTTTTACGGGTTTTTTCAATGATACATTATAAATTGTCCATGGGTATTAGGGTTTTCCATATTCATTCATTATTCATAATTTGAGTTACAGCGAGACGACTTTGATGGCCAAAGCAAGAGGAGAATATAATTCAAATATGGAGACAAAGAACAAGAACACAACAGGAGTATGATCTATTATTTGTCAAAATTTTTGTTTTGTGATCTTTGTGCAATTGTCGACTAAGTTATTTTGATTTATATGATGTAATTTAGATTGTAGAATCCTTTGATTAATCTATTTCGAGGTATAGTTTTATATTTTTTATTCTTAATGCTTTTTATTGATTGGCCATTTATAAACTGATATCAAATTGTTGAACTAACTCAAGAGAGATGTTTAATAATTGAATAATCAAAGTATAGACCTATCTAAATCAATTGACTGGGAGGTTGTTGATTCTATAAGAGGTTACATGTGATTTCTAAGTTTATTGCATTAGTTTATCAACTGTATGCCTCGAGAGGGGGTAGTAGGCAATTTAATTGATAGGATCAAGGCGCCTCGAGAGAGGGTTTTGATTATTAGTGTTATAACCTACAATAATAAAATTTAGATTAATTAAAAGAAAGATTAAAGGTGAATACATGATATTTTACTATCCTAGAATCTTAGTTAATATAATTTTAAAATTAGCAATTGTTTAATTTCAATTTAGTTTTAGTTTAAAGTATTAAAACATCGATTTTACGCCTTAATAAAGTTGATACTAAAATTAGATTGGGATTTAGGATTATTAACTATATAGTATTCCTAGAGGACGATAATATAGTATTTATCGTGTATTACTATTGCGATCCCATACACTTGTAGTGATCTCAACAAGTTATTGGCATCGTTGTTGGGGAACGATGTTAATAATCTTGAAAACAACTGAAATTGGTTAAATTTTAATTAATGCAATTTATTTATTTTACTTTATTTTATTCTTTTTAGTTAATTCATTGGTTCGCTACACTTGATCTATTTTCTTTGCTTGGGATGTTTCAGGTTTTGGATGAGTAGAGACTCAATAGAGTTGAGTGATCCCAGACTAGTTCAAAACACTTTGGCAATTTCAGTTGGAAATTCAAAGCCATAAATATGATATGGCTAAGAACAGTAGATCTATAGTTGGCACTGATGGTGAACCACCACTCTAGGCCTTTTTTAAAGCTTGTGTTGAATAATAATTACTTTGAAATCGCTTGCATACCCATCAATGCTAACAATTTCGAGTTGAAGCCCTCGTTGATTACTACGGTACAACAACAATAGTTTGGGGGTTTGATTATTGAAGATCCAATGGCACACCTGAACTCATTCATAAAAAATTGTAGTACTATCAAGATGAATGGTGTGACTGAGGATCACCTGAGATTGAAACTTTTTTCTTTTTCTTTAAGGGACAAGGCAAAGACATGGTTGCAAACTTTCCTATTAGGTAGCACACCACTTGGAAAGACATGGTGTTAGCGGACTCGCAAGTATACGAGATCGCTTGTAGTAATATCCGGAAAGTCCGGGTATCGTCCTCAGGGAATACTAATGGTGGTTGAATTTTCTTTAACACTAACGTT
>JAJIYU010002805.1:0-28999 GCA_030144865.1 Tinospora cordifolia | reverse complement strand
TATATATATATATATATATATATATATATATATATATATATATATTGAATAAATTTTTATACACCTCGAATACACATTGCTTATTCGTCAATTTTTTAAGGGCAGCTATTATTTTAATATTTTAATATTTTTTATTTTTTAATTTAAAGGAGTCACATAAATGTATGTTGTATTCTTTACAGTTCCTTTCATTGGACACGGGCAACTTTTACACTGCTGCGCGACCCCAACTCTTCACCTAAACTTCTAACATCAATTTGATATTAGTTATATCAAAAGGATAGAGAAGAATGGAAAGCGACTTCATCAATCTACACTTCTCATGGTCTATGATACTCGCCCAAAACAAGAATGCGTAGCTTGTGAGAGTGAAGGTTGGAGAAAAGTCTAACTTACCGATAAAAACAATTTCAAAGTTTAATTTCTTTTGATCACTGTCTTGTGAGAGTCATTTGGTAGAGTGTAATCTTAGGTAAAGGAATGTGAATCACAGAATTTCATGTAAACAACCCTTTAAAGTCCTTGACGCGACTGATCTTAAATGTATATTTTTAGAGATTCATCCAAGTTCAAGTTAATGAAAATGAAATATTGTGTTTAAGCTTCTTTGTGGAGTTGCAAATCATAAGATAATTTTATTCCTTCATTTGAATAAATCAGTATCAAAGTAAATTTAGCGATTCCCAAACAACAGTAAAATTAAAAAAAAAAAATTAAACTTTTCAAAGAAGTTATATGGTTTCTTCCTTAATATTAAATAAAACATGATATTTTGGGATTAGTGGTTGCTTCTAAGTGACAACATGAATTCTAGTCAATTTTGCACAAATTACTGATAATAACTAAATTGATTTGAATGGTCTTAGTTTTGTATTCTACAATCTTCTTATTGAGGTGTCAATGATTTTAGCTCAAAAATCTAGTCCTCTTATTACTAGAGAAATATGACAAAAATACTCCACTTTAGGGTTTATAATTGTGAAACATGGTAAGGAGAAATAGGTAAACGCAAAAAGCAATATTTGAGAACATAAGATTTCTCATATATTTAAGTTCTAATATCATATTAAATATTCGCTTGACCTAGAATAATTTTAATAAGTAATTAAGAAAGATATAATTAGTCAATTTAGCCTTTGACAAAATGATCTGAATGAAGTACATTTATTTAGTTCATTAAAACTTTATAAGAAAAAGGCTAAAATCTAATGTTTAGAAGATTACCTGTCAGCATTTGATAGATGTCAGGCTTGTTAGTGAAAATTCTTAATATGCATTATTAGACTTTATTCTATAACTATAGCTTTTGAATTGCATAGTTATTTTAATTACTTTTTTTAATAAAACAAACACAAACGATTGAAATAGCCCAAAAAGTATTCAATGCTTTATGGAAATTTCAAGACATTGGAGGCATTTGGAGTCTTTTCTCTTTCTTTTCCAAAGTCTACTATAACATGATTCTAAATGCAGAAGTAGAACCTTAAGTCAGATTTAGCTCTCTTTTCCAGAGATAAATGTATTGATATATATGTATGTGCCATAAAATATGAACACAATGGACAAGTTTTGTACCATTTTTCCACTCTTAAAATGCACCTTTTGCTCTTAAAGGCTCTTGCTTTTCTATTCAACCTTTGACACTCAACAACCCAATAGGTGACAATACATCAATAAGACTGCGACTATATATTCTTTTGGAGGGCTACCCCTATTTTAAAAGGACTTGTGACCTAAAAGTAGCGGTCCATTAAGTTGCTAGGAAGTAGCTAGGAAATGGAACAGTAGTGTTGTTAAGGAAAAATGGTAGGCAATTTCATAATGATATTCCCCACTCATTTGGATCCAAAGACACCCCACCCACCAGGCCACCAAGCCTTTCCTTTCAAGTGTTACAACCTTAACCTCAATATAGGCAGCAACATTATACCAATACAAGCGTGTGTTGTTGACATTATGATAGAGATGATGATAATACCTCTATTTCCATAAAATGATTTAAACTTTAATCCTAAATCTTAATTGATACTACCAATATCCATGGTACAAATCAAACAGTGCCTCTTCCAAATAAGACAAATCACTACATGAGATTTTGTAGTAATAAAGTCAAGAATCGAATAAAATCTCTTTTTCTAATAATTAATATATATATATATATTAAATTTATAAATTAGATCTTAAAAATTAAAATTAAAATTTTTCTATGTTACTCTTTTAATAAAGAAAGAGGGGTAGTATTGGAATAAAACAAAATTTAGGTTTTCATTTAATAAGCAACATTAATTTCCCAATCTTCTAAAATAAATATATCTTCTATATTTAATTTTTAAGGGCGATTAGTACGTTGTAGAGAGTAAGAGCTTGACCAATATGTATATTGTAGTATTAAGCAAAAGTATAGAGTATTAATAACTTCAATTTTGTAAGGAAGATTAAAGACAGCAATAATGAGTGATTATTAAGAAGCAAAACCAAATCTTTCAAGATTTTAGCTTGCCACCCAATGCAGAATTAATACAATTCAATTCAAGGTAAATGAAATTTAATGCCACCCTATATTCAAATCAACTAACTAAATTTGACTTGAGACCTACATTAATTAATGACCCAACACATAGCATGGATCATCCCCATTTGGCCACTGTATGTCAAACACCATCGGATGGCATGGAGCAGCTAGCTAGCATGTGCAATGCATGAAACATGAACATTTTTTTTTTCGAATCTTGCAACTATAGTAACTTTCCTTTAATTCCCTCTCTTTCTCCACCCTTAAGTAAAAAACATTCTAAATATTTTTCAATTTGAGAAAAAGGAAGTCTACTAGGTTACTATATTTCAAATATTAAATGAAACAAAGGAAAGCTACCTAGTAAAAACAAAACAAAACAAAACACAAAAAAAAAGGGATTTTTTTAAATAATAATAACAATTATTGTTATTGTCATGAAATGAAATTGATTGACACTTAAAAATAATGGGCAGATCACTAAAGACACTATTTAGCAATTTAGTCTATCCTACCAAAAAGAAAAAAGAAATTCCTCAAGCACGGGAATCCAACTGTTGTTGCCATAATAATGAATTTGTTTTTGTTATTTTTACAATTAAAAATGAACAGCACTTTTATTTGTTTTTTATATTTCTCTTGAATTAATAAGAAAGCAAACAAATCAAACTTCCCCCTCCTTTTTTATATGGTTAAAAAAAAAAATTATATGGAAGCCGCATCCATGGGCCAAGCATTTGCCTTATTTATAGGAACAATGTTTCTTGTTTTACTCAGGTCAAGGGCCTTTTTCCAAGATAATTAAAGATCCCAACCCAAGTTGCTTTCCCACTTTTTTTATTTTATTTTCTCCAAACTCCCTCCTGTCCTGCCCTTGCTTGGCCTATATATATACACCCTCTCTATCTCATCCTTTTTTGTCTTCTGTCTTCCTAACATCTCCTGTTCTTTTATCTTTCCTCGGCTCCCTTCTTTCTTCTTCTTCTTCTTCTTTCTTGTTGTATTGTTGAAGGTGCCATGGCTTGTTTTGTGAAGGCAGCCATGGTGGTTTTGGTGGTAATGGGTGCGTTGGAAGGGTCCATGGCTGCTGTTTACAAAGTGGGTGATGCTGTTGGATGGACCACCATGGGCAGCCCTGATTACAAGAAGTGGGCAGCTTCCAAGACCTTCCATGTCGGCGATACCATCCGTAAGTCGTCTTCTTCTTCTTCTGCTTCCTTCATTCTTTTCTCTTTTCCTTTTCCTTTTTCTGTTTTCTGTAAATTTTTCTTACATCATCTTTGGGTCCTTCATGTTATCCTTTGTCTTCTGCGATTTTCTTTGTGTGCCGTGCAACCATCTTCTGCAAAAGTACCCTATTTTCATTAATTTTTAATCCCACTAGCCACTGCTAGTGCTCTTGTGTGTTGGGTCTGTTCTCTTTATTCTAAAAATAATATTAATTATTCTTTTGATTCCAAAAATAATAATAATAATAGCAAATATTCAAGATCAGTCCTCAATGGTTTTAATTTTAGTAATGGAGGCCCCCAAGGTCAGTGGTCAAATGACGCAAAAGTTGTCTTTTAATACAATATTATTCATCTGAACCTATAAATTAATTCATCTTTGGAAGGAATTAGAGGGTTATTAACACCTTTAAAAAATCATAAATAATAAATTAAATATTGTAATCATATTTATTTATATTTTTTGAAAAATTACTCATAATTTGTATGAAATAAAATTGATTCTTTTTAGTTTATTTTCTCAAGTAAAATTTCAACTATTCTTCCAATTTTTGCAAGGCTTTTCCAGGCTGTTTGGTTTTTGTGGTTGCAACTATTTCAACTGTTTCCATCTTTTACCGACACCCGCACGCCCGCGCCCCCCCCCCCCCCCCCCCCCCCCCCCCCCCCCCCCCCCCCCCCCCCCCCCCCCCCCCCCCCCCCCCCCCCCCCCCCACCAAACCCTCGCTGCTTCCAATGGGGAGTAGCTGGCGTGCCGCACGTGGGGCTTGGTAATGGGCCTAACTTGGTTTAACGCGGTGTCGTAAAGGAAAGAACGGCCGTTACATGTAACGGCTGTTTACAATAGTTTTCCCTCGTTGCGTGATTGCGTCATAAGTACGTCACGCTTATGTTCGTTCTGCCGTTATAACGGAGCATAATTTGAGAACATGTGTGACGTGACTTGGGTCACGGTTTTCGTGCTATCGGGATTCAGAAGTCAGAATTACTGCATGGATTGACCCAGAATTCCCGACCCTTCGCTTGAAATCGTAACCGGTTCTTTCGTTTGGCACGTGTCGGTTCGGAGATTCCGTCACGTGAAATTAGCCCATGTGTGCCCTAGCAACGGGCATTAGAACCGGTGAGTGACGTTCGGATAAGACGCGTGGCCTAGAACTTTGATTGTATTTTTGATCGCCTGGTCCCGCGTGTTCTTTTGTGAGAACTGCACTGGGCCTATTTGAAATGTTCTCAATTAGTACGATCTCCCTATTGTTTATGATTTGCCAAGGCTTAATAAGTTTTTACTGCTTGTTTTGATGCAAAGTGTTCGAGTACAATCCGCGATTTCACAATGTGATGCAAGTGACCCATGCGGATTACCAATCTTGCAATGTCTCTGCTCCGATCGTCACACATACCTCCGGCAACGACTCATTTACCATCAAGAAACCCGGCCACTACTACTTCCTCTGTGGAATTCCGGGTCACTGTCAGTCCGGCCAGAAGGTTGATATCAGGGTCAGTGGGTCATCTTCCTCTGCGGGGCCTGCCTCTGCACCAACACCAATGTCGTCTCCGGGTGCACAGACCTCTACTACAAGCCCAGGTGGGAAGGCGCCAGGACCATCTCCTAAGAATAGTGCTCCCAGTGCTTTTGCTTGCAAGGAAGGGCTCTTCTTGAGCGTGGTGGCTTTGGCTCTGACCATTTTTGTAGGATTCACTTACTAGGATATATATATATATATATATAGTAAGAGAGACTATTGTGTTGATCTTTTTTCTTTTTCTCTTTTTTTCTGTGAGGCTTTTTATTTTTATTAGTGAGTAACATGTATAAGACATTTTCATGTCATTTGATTCAGTTGTTCTACTTCTCTCCCTTTTCTGTATTTTTTTTAAATACAATTTAATAGGTTGATGTGTAGTTGATTTCCACTTATTTTGAAATTATTATCTTTTTTTTTTTAGTTGTTTAATGGATTATATATTGTGAAAAATTGCAAATGATCTTTTATGTTAAATTAGTGTATGTATTTATTCAATAATTTATATATATTATATGTAAAGAGATTTTTTTTTTACTATTATAACTATTTTCAATATTCAATAGTAATAATTCTGGCCTTGCATTCTAACTTGTTAGATGGCATGGAAATGTGATTCTGGTTGTAACCATTGTTATTGGTAAAAAAAAGTTTTTAAAAATGGTTTATAGGTATGTAGTCTTGAATGGTTTGTTTTCATATACTCTGACCAAATAATAATAATAATAAATCATTTAACAACTATTTTTAAATGAGGACATTTAATTTCATTGAATTATTTTTTATAATAAAGTTAGTTAAGAAATGCATCGTATTACACAGCTATTACTTCATATAAACGTAATGAATTCGAGATAGCACAGATTCTCTTAAAATACTTTATCTTAATGGACCAATGACTTTTTTGAGAAGACAACTTAGTCTACTGGTCTATTGGCTATTATTATTATTATTATTATTATTATTACTACTACTACTACTTCAAGCAAATATTGAAAAAAAAAAACACTAAACTACAATTAAAAGATAGAAACTATATATATAAGAAAAGGCGAAAATAACATAGCTATCATTCAGCCATGTAATTATATTTTTGCAAAGCTTCGTGATATAAGATATGGAAATAAGAATCATAGTTTTATGTAATTTTTACATAAAAATTTTCATAATTTTCAGTCTCATATTTAAGAGTATTCCTTACCAAACAGCCCCTTAATGTTCGTAAACTTTAACAACAATAAAAATGGGCGTTAGCTATGAAATAAATTTGCAGCTAAAATTGTATTTTCATAGCTAAGTTATTTTAGCTATGAGAAATAACCCATAGCTAAGTAATTGGTAAATGTGCGTGCCCATTAAAAAATATTTACAAAAAATATTTTTATAGTTAAAAAACAATTTAGTGATGAACATTATTTCATAGCAAAAAAATTTTAGCGACAAGTATATTTTCATGGCTAAATGTTACCTTTGGCTACAAATAAAATTTCATGTCTAAAGATATATATTTAACTTCAAAAGTACATTCACAGCTAAAAGATATACTACAGCTTCAAAAATATTTTTGTAGCTAAATATAAATATATATTTAGCTACAAATACTTTTGTAACCAGATAATATACACAGTCACAGATAAAAGTTTATAGCTAAACAATATGTTGGCTTCAAAAAGTTTTTTGTAGCTAAATTAAATTTAGCTATATAAATATTTGTAGCCAAAATTTATATTTAGCTTCATTATTATTTTGTAGCTAAAGTTTATATTTAGCTTCAAAATTATCTCTATAACTAAAAGATATATTCAGCGACAACTAAAAATTCATAGCTAAGTAATATATTTGGCTTCAAAAATCATTTTATAGCTAAATAATATATTTTTCACTATGTTTTGTATTTTTTGAAATGTTTTAGCATCAGATTGTATTCATAAAGGCTCACTTAAGCTATTCTAATCTGATATAATCCTTTTCTATTTGCAATTGCTTCAAACACTATTAAAGATGATAAAATTATAATGGACTATAGTATTTACAGTCATTAAACGAATAAAAAAATATTTTAAAATATTTATCACACATTCATTCAATAGTTATAAGTGATACAATTGCATAAAATTGCAATTTAATTAGCAATTGATTTAGTATTTTTTTTTATATTTTTTATATGCATTCACACGCATTATGTTCCATCCATTATATTTATTTTTTTAATCCTACCGAACAACTGGTGTCACCATCTTTTAACTCTGTAACGCATAATATAAGTAAATTAAAATAATTATAATAATGTGCTTAGTGTTTGTTATATCATGTAAAATAAGAAAATGACAAGGAAAGACCCGTTTATAACTTACTTTCTTGATATTGTACTTAAAAATTGTTGGATCTTCTCGAATCACATAACAAGTATGTGGTTCGAGACATAATTATATCATTTAAGCAAATTAACATAGTTATAATAATGTGCTTAATGTTTAATTCTTACTTTGTTTTGTTATATCATGTAAAATAAGAAAATGACCGAGGAATACACATTTATAACTCATTTATAACTCGCTTTCTTGACATTGTACTTAAAAATTGTTAGATCTTCTCGAATTACATATCAAATGTGCGGTTAGATCTTCTCGAAGCACGCATCAAGATATACATAACCTCGTCATCCAACCAAGGATTGTGATTATCATAGTTATATTAAAAAATGCGACGGTAGTGATCATTTTAATTAAACAAGGCGCTATAACTAGACGAGGGAGATTCATCTTGAAGAGGGTCCAGCTTCAGTATCCCTCCCTCTGTAAATATTTGAAGCATCATCGTCGTTGTCATCATCAATCATAAATCTCTTCCAAAACCAATGTTGCTTCCATACTCTATCTACTATCAAGTCGATTGGTACACCCTTGGTCTCAGGCACAAGGAAGTATACGAAAACTCCCATGACCAAAATCCATGCAGCAAAGAAGAAGAAAATGCCAGCCTTCATGTGGCACATCATAGACAAGAAGGCTTGAGCTATAAGGAATGTGAAGAGCATATTTGAGCTCACCGCACAAGCAAATCCAGCTGATCTTGTTTCCAAAGGGAAGGTTTCACTTGGAATCAACCAACCAAGAGGGCCCCAAGACCAAGCAAATCCCATCACATATATGCAGACGAGTAGCACGAGGATCACTGCTTCGGACTGCGAGAGACTACTGTTAGGCTTCAAATCCGCCATTAAGATGGCGCCGATTATACTCTGCATCACATAGAATCCATGATTTATCAAAAGGTTATCATGCCAAAAGCATGAAACTAGTGTCCATGTATAATTTTCTTAGATCAAAAATAGTGTGGTGTATACCTGGGCAATGATCATTTGAACACAAGCTTCAAGTAGCAAAATCCTCCTTCCAGCTCTGTCAACGACATATATTGAAACGAAAGTGCTTAATACATTCACCAATCCCATGATAACCGAGGACAGAAGTGATGAATTGCTCTTGAACCCAACAGTTTGAAACAGTACTGGTGCATAGAACATAATGGCATTGATCCCAGTAAATTGCTGGAACACTTGCAGTAGTATTCCAATCACTAAAGGTGGCCTACTTGAAGGTTCCATTAGCTTTTTGAAAGGGTGCTCTACTTGACGGGCTATTGCACAAGCTGCAACGATCTGATCAAACTCCTCATCAATGTTCTTACTGCCCCTAATCTTCTTTAGAGTCTCCCGCCCTTGATCAAACTTCTCTTGCTCTATCAGGCTTGTGGGCGTCTCAGTTATGACTAAGGAACCAAGGCAAAGAACAATAGCAGGTACGCCCGCCAAGCCTAATGAAAGCCTCCATCCCCATGGATGTTTATTTGAGGTGAAGTAGTTGACAATATTTGCGGCCAAAATGCCGATGGTTACAAAAAGTTGGAAAAGAATGTTAAGTGAGCCTCGAACTCGGGCAGGCGCAATTTCAGAAAGAAATAGAGGAACTGCCTGATTAGCGAATCCGACACCCATCCCAAGAAGAATCCTTCCGACGATGAGCATTGCGATGTTCACAGCTGCGGTGGTTAAGATGACTCCTATGAGGAAGAAGCAGGATGCTAATTGCATGGTAGGCTTGCGGCCGAACTTGGTGCAGACTCTAGAGGCGAAGATACTTGCAATGAGAGCGGCGAGATATAATGAAGAGGTGAAGAGTTGGAGGGATTGGTCATCATATTTGCAGTAGTTGTCTTCGCGAACACGTTGTTTCCTTACATAAACACCATGGAAGAACTCCTTCAAGAAATCATCCATAGAAGTCACCCCTCCTAAGAACAACTCAAAACAGTATACACATTTTCATGTGCGTTAGACACTGCCCTTGATGAGATTTAAAGTTTAAGATGAAGATCAATATGCATATAAAGTACCTGAGATTCCAATGTCGTAACCAAACATAAGGCCTCCAAAGGCTGCAATGATACCACAAATGATAACATAAACTGTTGTCTTCCCTTGGAATTCCGGAAACTTGTTTCCATCTGATATTACTACAACAGCCGGCATGCTTGCCTCTCTACGAAAGCTTTTCTTTTTCTTTTTTCTTTCTTATATCATTTGTGAGTGGTATATGTAAGAGATGATAGTGGGATTTGAAGACGAGGAGGAGATTGGAGTGTAATTTATAATGAAGAAGTGATTAGTTGCTAACAATAGAATTGGGTTGTGGAAACTGTTGATCCGGGGATGACTTGGCTAGAGACGCATTGTTGGGTCTATTCTCCTCATTCCAAGGGTCTTTGATCCATATTCTACTCTCTTTTCTCTTCTTTTCAACATTTGACCCTGCTAATACTATCACCCACTTCTTGTCTTCCATTTTGTTTAATCATTCTACTACAATAAAAAAAAATTATATATATATATATATATATATATATATATAGCGAGAAATATTGTTAATTCATCAAATCCTTAAAACTTTTGATTAATTAAAAATGTTACTAAAATAATTGAAATTTATATCATGTAAACTCATTACAAGTGTGTAATAGATTTTCAAAATATTAATAAATTTTATTTAATTGTTAAAAATAGAATGTTACTCTGAACCATAATTTATGTAAAAACAAATTACGTGAATTTTATTTTGAAAAATTATTTGCTAGACATTATAAAAACTTTAATATCTAATGGCATTCTTTTTAATGCCTTTTTTTTTAAATGTTATTATATATCAGTAATATCGTAGTGGGCATAGTAACTACTCAAATTTAATTGCATTTAAAAAAAATATTGTTGAGATAAAGATGACAATATTGAATATTCCATTTTATTTTTTTCTATATAAAAAATATATGTCGAGATTTATCTATATTTTATATTGTGATATTTTAAAGAGGCGGTATCAAAATCATTTTAAATATCGATATGTTATTATTGAATCTAAAATTCTAACATTCTTAGAATTGAAAAAGTAAATATAAAAGATGATTGATTTTTCACATTACAACATTTCGAGAAACGCTGTTAAACAGCATGTTAAATACTAAAAAGTTATTAAAAATTGTATATCAAGTGTCAATTGACCTAGATCCTGCTTTTCAACATTTCTGATATATATATATATGTGTGTGTGTGTGGTGGGGGGGTAGGAGGAGATTCATTCGAGCCTAATTTATAATAATAATTATTATTATTGTTATTTTTATTATTATTATTATTATTATTATTATTATTATTATTATAAAAGTGATTAGTTTCTAAAATAGAAGGGGTGTGAAAACTGTTGATCCGGCGGGTCTTTGATCCATGTTCTATATTCCCTTTTCTCTTCAATTCAACGTTTAAGCCGGCTACTGCAATCACCCACTTCTCATCTGCCATATTTTTAGACCTTCTACAACATTTTTTTTTTAAATAAGAGTTAATTAAGAGAATTTAAAAAATTTACATAAGTATAACACAACAAATATATATATATATATATGTTTAAAACAGAGAAATGTTGTTAAACAATTTGTTAAATACGGCACATTTATAAATAAATAAATAAATAAACCTAGATGGCTGCAACATTTAAATGTAATTTGTCCAAGATCTTGTTTCTAAAGATCTTTAAACCAAAAAATAATAATAATAATAAAAAATACATCATTAATGTATACATTCTAACTTCTCGAAATAAATGTTGTTGAAAATTCCACTACATTTTTCAAAGATTTTAATAATATTCCGAAGAATTATTATTGTCATATTTGGAATGATTAGAAAGAAAATTTGACAATTGCATCCTTCATTTTCTTTTAAATTGTTATTTTTAAAAGTAATTAACATTTTCTTGTTTCCTAGTTATCCAACGACCAGCCTCCCAAACTCAAGCATTACAAATGATTTCACCTCATTTTAATAAATAAAATAAAATAAAATAAAAAATAATGCTAAATGGTGAGGAGTGCAAAATTGTATGTCTAACATATCACAGCCACCAAGAAACAGTATTTTTCTTTAATCCAAACCCTTAACCATTAAGAACAAAAACGACTACCAAAGTGAACTATTTAACGTAGTTAAATTAAAAGAGAGTAACTATGTTGATTCAAAGTTTGGAGGGATACTCTCCAACCAATTTGAGGTCGTGTCTTAAGGCAAAAACACCCCTATCCCATCTTTATCATGTATATTTTAAGTTCCTACAATTGAAAAAAGAAAACTAAACTCTTGAATGTGATTTACAAAGTGTCAAAGTTGGTTGCTTACATAACATGAATGAACAAGGATAATCCACAATTTCTGATAGATAATTGCAAATTAGGTAACATTATAAAATAAATCAACTCTGTTATTATAACAAATACAACATTTTTTAAAATAATGAAAACATCAACAAACCCCCCACAACCAGCTTTTATTTCACTTTCTTTCATAGGCAGCAGTTGTTACAAATTCATGCAAAAGATATCTGCTTTGCCCTGCTATCCTACTTTTCTTCAGCTTTAAAGAACTCAACAAGGCGTTGTTGAAACAATGAAATCTTCTTCATGCAGAAGAGAGGCAAACAATGGTGACAATGACGTGATCTTTGTGGTGCCCGCAATGTAGTAGAAAAAAATTCTGCAATGGTTTATTAGAAGAAACGAATGGGCACCCTGTAAATGTTGGACAATATCATAAGGTTTAAAGTTCAGTCTTGCGCCAGTAGACCATTGAGGAGTGGTAGTTCCACGTCGGAATTCCTTGCTATGACTCTCTTGTCATGCCGAGGACCTCTGCCCAACAGAAACGATGAATCAGAAAACAGCTGAAGCAAGAAAGTACAGGTTTATGTCACCCTTCAAGCCCCTGGCCCGAACCATGCCAGGTGTAACAAAATGTAGGCTCATGCGTTAGGTATTAAACATGACAATTGTATTGCATTAGTTATAAATTATTGAACAAAGAAAAATACCTGTGGCATCATACAGTTTCATTTATGAAACAGTATTGTAATGACATGTTGAAAGACATTGAATGAAGATTTAGATAGTTTTGACAAGTTTTACTATTTCTATTCCGCGAATACGTTAATCAACATATAGTAATGGTTGAAACAAAGACTTTACAATACAGTTATAAGCTAACAATGCTTTATGAAAGCACACGTATTAGGCAAGACAACAATGTCAATGTAGTGAAACAAATGTCTAAACATAAAAAATAAAAAAATAACATTTGGGAGACAATAGTTTAGTACTGCAGTAAGAGCCCAAATGAGGAAAAAGAATCAATTAAAATGGTTGGGAAATATACAATGCAAACCATTGGATGCACCCACTAGGAAGTTGAACAGAAGAGCTAAGGTAACATTCTCAACTCAACTCGACAAAATCAGGTCCCAAGTAAGTTTCAAAATGATATGGGAAGAGAAAATTAAAAAAAAAAAAATAACCGCCTCTGATATAACAGAAAATGACAAAACTTTAGCCATTGATAGAGGAAACTAGAGAAAATAAATTCATTTACCTCACTGCATGTAGTAAGGAATAATGTTTTGCTAACACAAGACAAAAATCATCATTTGTTAGAACTGAAACTTGCAAATCAACTAACATAGAGAACTGGATCCTCTTATGGTTACTTCACTGGAAAGCCAAAAATCTAGTGCAAGATTTTTAAGATTTCTAGAATTTGTATCTATTTGAAATTAAAATGACTCGTCATCCTGAGGTAAAAAGGGTGCAGAGGGTTGATAAGGTTATTGATAAGGCTAATACTACCATACAGCCGCATGATTCAAAAAAATGCAAGGGTCAATCTCGAACCTGAAGTTCTTACATTTTCCTACTGCTGGAGCAGAATATGACCAGCATGAACTGAAATTTGATCTTTTTATTAAGATCGGGGTTGAGGAAAGCAAAATAAGCACAGGCGCAAGAAGTATATTGTGTGTTATTGAGAAAGATAGAAAAAGATGGTCAACATGCGATTGCATGGTGATCACACCATGTCAAAGTTGACCGAGACAAACACACAGATGAAGCTGAGGATGATGCTCCTGATGACATGGGTTTTGGGAGGTATTGAGTTCTCGAAGTTTGGTGGTATGGAAGGCTTTGGCAGGATGGATGGTGCTTGAAGACAGTGATCATGAAAGGCAAGAAGAGGAAACGCTGAAAAGCACAGTGGAAGAAGTTGAAAAGAAAAGAGATGAAGCTCCAGAAGCAAAGACGAAAGCAGCTGCTAACATCATAGATTACGCACCTAGTAGGTCAATTTCTACAGAGAATATGAGGTGGCTGTCTTATCTTTGGGTGGGCATAAATGGTTGAAGAGATTTTTAGAGTCGCCTATGCTTGTAATTACCACAAACACAATGATCCTACCTTACTTATTTTTGAGCAGCAGTTCAAAGTTTCAGGCCCAGTGGTGAAGAGGAGATAAAAAAAGATACCCTCGTTCAACTTTATTATCTATCCAGTTGTATTTATTCATTTGGGGTCTTAAGGGGGGCATATGGCTATCTATCATGAACCAAGGCGTCACAGGCTGTCATGTTATCAACAACACTTTTTAACTGTTCTCTCTGTTTCTGTGATGTCCCAATTGCATCCTGCAGAATGTTTTTAAATATTAAAATAAAAAGGAAGAAATGGATCCCTAAACCAAACTATATATCAAGAACAAGAATTAAGATATAAAATGAATTGGTCCACTAAAGAAACAAGACTTCATAAGTTTTGGAACTTGAGCACGGAATAAATGGTGGAAAGACTCAACCGCCTTCCAAAAAGAGATGCAGCAAAACCTTTTTATGACATCATCTGACAGATTGGTACCCAAGTTCAAGTTTAACTAAATGTCACAAAGAAAAGATTAACCATTTTAAATTTTATGTACTGCAGAATATAGTTATGATAGTATCCCATTTCCAAGAGCTGTAAATTCACATAACAAGGTTCAAAAATTGGACTTCACTCTAAACTTAAACCACAAAAAATTTGAATTAATTAGAAGTTTGAGAAGTCTTGAAAAATTTTTGTAACAACTCGCCAACTTGGAGAAGTCAAAAAAACTTGTAAATGCTGAAATGTGTATACTTACTACTAGATATGATAAAAAAAAAAACTTAACATAGACACTCTTGATATATAAAAGTACAAATATAATGATTTGAGACATGTTTTTTATTTCATAATGTTTAAAACAATATCACGCAAAACTACTATTATTGAGTTAATGAATTTAAAATGATGATATTTGGTCTTAGTTCCTTTTTCTTTGTTTTGATATTTAATTTTGTAGTGCCTTATTTTTCAACCTATGCTTTTCTAATCTGGAAAGCTTAATTTAGCCCTTTCTTATTTAAGTGTATTTTTTAATCTTGTCTTATGAGACTTAATTTAAAGAAAATAGCTTTGAGAATATTTTCAATTTATTTATAAGCTTTTACGTTATTTCAACTTTATTTATTTATTTGCTTCTTTTATTACCTTTTTGGTAATAACGTATCAAACATTTATAATTCATTAGTTTGTTAAAATTTTAAAACGTATACTACAATGTTGGTTGATGCGGCTGACAATAGTACATAAATATTAGTATTTCTTGTTTTTCATTAATAAAATATTCTTTTTACTTCTATGTTAAATTTAATCTAACGTTGTTGAATTTTTGCATTTTTAAATTAAAAATAAAAATTTCATCAAGTATTGTTAAATTTCTTTAACCTTATCGAATTATTTCAGCGAATTCTCGTAACTTCAAGTTTACATCCACTTTCTACTTTGATGGCAAAAATAGGAAAGTAATTTGTGGAATTTCACCAAGCTTTGGTAAATTCTTAAACCATGCTATATGATGATATTAGGCACGCTATATGATTATATTAGGCATGCTATATAGATGAAAGCATAGAGAAATAGAGAAGAACATCAGGTACCAGTTATACAAAAAATGTGTAAGAATGATTGTCAATAAAAACTTTGAAGTATTATTAATGCTCTTTAGGAAATGACGACACATTTAAAGTCAATGTAGCTCAACTAAGCCTTTCTCCAGAAAAACTACACGAGGTTTACTATATAAATCTACTTCTACTCCATTCAATAAGCAGCTAAGCTGACTCTTAAATTACAAGTAGTTTAATCCCACATATATATTTATTAATAAGTTGTTTTGATCCACGAAAACGAAGATAGTATTCATATATACTTATAAGCATCATAAAGTAACTCAAATCCTGGGAAAAATCAAAGCTACAAATTGGATGTGACAATTGAATATTTTTTCATACATTCCATCCAATCAAAAGGGCTCCGTGTTTGGTTTGATGGACTAGTTTTTTTATGAATAGAGAGATAAACAAGATTTTTCTTATCCATCTCATCAATTATTTGATAGTAATTAAACCCACTTCTAGTATTTTTCGTTTTCTTTTTTTCTTTGAGCAGAAACGATAATATATTATTAGTATAATCAAAACAAGAAACAAAAGAGCACTAGAATTTCAGGAAAACAGAAGAAACCTGAACCATGCAGCAGCTCAAGGTGAGCAAAAACCCCAGCCGAAAGCTGCCAGCATGCTACAGCCTAGACATCACTCCTAATTCCCTATGCAATCTGATAGCGACAAATCCTAAGACAAGGAAGCTGACAATACCCAAGAACTAGCAGTGAACTTTATGGACTGCCGCAAATAGTCGAGGCCCTTCAAACCACCTCAAAACACTACCATTCCTTTAAGTATTTTTTAGCCAAATATGCCAATGATGCTCCTTCAATACCCCACTCTTAGTATTTTTAAGGATGTTAGCCTCGGTATCCATACCATTTCAGCACTCAATAAGAGGAGAGAAGGTGAGTGCTTATAAAACAATTATGGGTTGTAAGAGAAGAGAAGGTGAGTGCTTATAGCTTGGAGCCCTTTTCAATTGAAAAGCTGAAATGCTCCTTGGCCTGGATATACTGGGTGATGGGGATTGATTGTTGGGATATTTAGCAGACAAAAAGTATTTAGTTTAGGCTTCCCTACACTCACAAATCTATTGCTAACATAAGAAACGTTTAGGTATTAGTCTAGTCAAGGGTGGCTAGCAGGGGGATTACAGTACTTAACAGTGGCACAACCAAAAGAAGGGTAGGGTAGAATATCTTACAAGCTAGGCAGCATCAATGTTGTCAAAATGGAAAAGTGGACCTAGATGGTAAGCCTTTATAAGGAAAGACAAGGCCTAGGCAAGGTCTAGATGGTTTAAGGCAAACTATAAAACAATTATTTAGATGTCCTAGAATATTTACTTATTCATTATATATATATATATATATATATATATATATATTAAAATAGGTAATATATGTAGGTATATATTATTTGATAGATAATATATTTATGTATATGTATGTGTGTATGTGTATATTATTTAATAGATAATATTCATTTATTCATTATGTATGTATGTAGGTATATTTGTGTATGTGTGTGTGTGTTTTTTTTTTTCTTTGAAAAGAGACTATTATATTAATAATAACAGAGCCTGATAAGATATCAGGGCTTTGTGTATGTGTGTTTTTAAAGATAATCTATTAAAGTAGATAATATATTATTTATTTGTATATATTATTTAATAGTTATTAATTTAAGGTTTAAAACAAGTTTTTGGAAAAAAATTACAAACATCCCCTCATAGCTCCTTGGTCACCACCTCGCACTAAGGGAGTCTGGGCGTCTAGGCATCACTTGGACAATACTCGGTAACATAGCACAAAACATTTGTCGTGAGCACGAAAGCCGTGAGGAGTGTTATTTTAACCTCTTCCTCTACTTCTATGACTACCGTAGATTGTTAAATTCCACTCTTTCCAGCAAGAACATATAAACTCTAAAGATCTTCTTTATATGTGCCATAAAACCTTAATTGGTTTCCCCTCTTCTTATTCTAGTCAAGGCACCTACCTTTTCTTAAAAACGTTCAAAATTCTATCTTTTGAAGTTTTACCCAATATCCATTTTATGATACAGTTACACTTAGCTCGTTCACAAATTGTTCCTTTATTAATAACATTCTATTCCATATAGCACAGTTAACTTAATAATGATTTCATAGAATTTTTATCTAAACTAGTAAAGTCAATAAGACATGTGAATCATATAATAGTCCAAAGATGCTCCTTCATTTAAGTCATATTGATTTTACTCATAACTTGCATCCTCACTCTTTCTCCTTCTTGATGAATGATGGCTCTCAAATACCTAAACTTTCACTGTCTCTATCTTTATTTCTTCTTCCACTAAAATTGCATTTGATGTATTTAGCCTTATGCGGACTATCTTGAATCCTACACATTCATGAGTCGTGCTCCAAACCACTAGTTTTGCATCCCTCCTTATTAAGTTTCATCAACCAACACTATATTATCTACAAATATCATACTTCATGGAAAATCTTAAATATATTTAGTCAATTAATCCATAACTAGCATAAAAAGATCAATGCAAATAGAATTATATTAATAAAACTTTAAAAAACATTTATATATATATATATATATATATATATATATATATATATAATGTAATTTGCAAACTTCGTGTATCTGCACCCCTACTTTTAAGATAAGACCAACATAACAAAACACAAAATGAAAAGACAAGGATGAAGCAATTCCTACATACATATATAATACTTAAAGCATAAATAAACAGAAATTTATTCTTTTAACCTGATAAAAGATACAAATCATAAAGCAATAACCACAATTCAACAGCCAAAAAACGAAACACGTTCGTTCCCAATTATACTAAGTTCACAGCATTAAGCCCCCTTACATTAGCCTTGTTTTTTAAAATAAAAAATAAAAAAAATAAAAATCCTTGACAAGAAACACGGTAGTTGTCTTATATTGCATAATTGTGTATGATAAATTGCAGTAAACCCTGTATGAGCCTATCAAATAAAAAAATCAGTGTTGTTTACTAATGATATTGTGTGTCTTCTCTTTTCTTTTCTTTTTTGGAGAAGATACAACCCCACACCCATATTCAAAATGAAAAAAAAAGGCGTTTATTAATAAAATTAAATCAAAAATATACGTTAAAAAAATATCCAGAGAAATTTTAAAATCCTTAAGGTTCAAAACTAATAGAACTAAAAGCAAACTTCATGGCATGCAATGTAATGTAAGGGGAAACATTTTGTAAAGGGATAGCTCATTTCCAGAAACTTCATTACCAATATTAATACAATCAAAATGGCAAAAAGGAGAGTATACAAAAACTGGAAGAAAGCACTCTGCAGAGGAGTCAACAAAGAAGACAACCAAGGATGGAGGATAGTGACGAGGAAAAAGAAACAGAGAATAAAGAATGATGCAAGGCACATGGTAAACAAAGAATAAAAGGCGGATATCGAGGCGAAGAGAGAAGACAACGAGGCAAGGATTGGATTGGCAGTCAACTACTCATAGGAGTAAATACAGCGTTAACTACCACACCATGTTGGAAGTTGGAGATATGCCTCATTTCTTACAAGATACAAGTATTTCTCCATTCAATATTCAAAGGACAACAAAGAAATTTTGATACACGAAGTGACAAAAAACCAGGTGTATTGTATAGCACTATGTTGGGATACAATATTGTGGATAAAGAAGGTTGGGAAGCTAATAGAAGGGCTGAGAAGGAATAACAAGAAAGAAGTCTTCAAAAGATCAGGATTTAGCACCCTAATGGAGGTCATGGATAATGATAATGGCAACTTCATCAAACTAACAAAGATGGTTACAAGAAACCACCAAAGCGTAGTTTCGTGGAGGAAAGGTCCACTGCTGCATGGCAAAATCTATGGGAGGCGATGGATAACATGGTGGCAGAAATAGGGGAAAGTATGAAGCAAAAGGAATAGGAAGAAAACAAGCACCAAAAAAAGCTCCTACAGAGAAAATGCCAAAAGAATCGGCGATAGAACACAAAGAGACAAGAAGGCAGAAGCAAGCAAACAATGAGACATGCAATAGAGATTTGGACAAGGTCAGAGCAAAAGAGAACGTTTACAGAGCTCCAATTTCTAAGTATCACGACGAAGTGGCAATTAGAAGGGATAGAACGCCTAGGAAGATCCTGGTTACAAGAAACTTAGACAGAATTCCTTGGATGCTAGTGGAGTGGGAGATAAGACGAATCATCGGGATGGAGATACAAATGCGAAGGTTGGATGTAATAAGGGGGACTCATCTACTATCATGAAGAAGAAGAGAAAAGGAAGTTGCTGGTTGGAAAGCATCAGGCCTTTCATGGAGGTTTCTACATGGGAGGAACGGAATGACGATATGGTAAACATTCGGATCAAAGGTGGCACATATAGTTGGATGGGAGTCGAAAGGATTGAGCCAAAGAAATGGACCATGGAAACATTTGCCTCAATAGGCGTAGTGATGGCGACATGGACATTTTAAGGTTGACAATCTCTAACAAGTCAATGGAAATGGCAATGATTATGCTAGGATGGCACGAATCTAGTTTCCTACCAAAATAATTTGACATTTACAACGATGAAGGAATTCAAGAATTGAGGCTAGTGGAGTTGGAGCAAAATTGAGTGGTCGAGATCAAGGAGCTAAAGACTGATCAATTCACTGGTAATTGATTTTTCGACAATTGGAGAGAACAAAGACAATTGGAGAAGGCGAACCTAAACGTAGCAGAATAGGGGCGTACGAAGGGAAAGATAGTAGGTGGTAGGCGACAAGATGTGGTGCAAGTAAGGCGTCATAGTAGTCATATGACAAACAGACTAGACAGAGACGTGGGTGCGGTAGATGTGGAAAGTGGAAAGAGACAAAAAAGAGCAACTGGATGGGAGAAGAGCAAAAGCAAATCTTCATCAATTCACAAAGATAATATGGGTTGGGCCCAAGACTTCAAAATAAAATATAGAGACAATGAGAGTGAATAAGTGGGTCCAACTAAAGAGAAAGGAGATTCCATAAAGATCTTGAGCTAAAGCAACTCAAGCCCAAGATATGGAAATCAAGACACAAAACATAAAGAGGTGGAGCCAGTGGGTTCTTCTAATCTCAAAGTCTATATAAGGTAGAAAAAGGTAGGGCATTGAGAAACTTGAGGAATTTGGGCCAAGCAGGAAAAGTAATGCACTTCAAAGGGGCAGCACCGAGAAGACAAAGATGAGGATGATGAGACGGACTCCAACTACCGCGAGTACACTACTCAGACAGACCTTGACGATGAAAGAGTCTCGAATACTCTGGACAAACAAAGAGGAGCAAGTGACTAACAACAGAGAGGAAGCAACACCAAAAAAGAGGAAGAAAGCAGAAAGAAAAAAGGCACGTAATAACTATTTCCAACCTCTTTCTCAGTAGTACGAAGAGTGTACGAACAACCAAATCTCCTCGACCCCTGAAGAACAGCCGAGTGGCCACAAGGTATGAAGAAGAGCCCTCAGTCCAAAGCAACCAAACTCAAAGGTGCAGGGATATCTGGGTGGAAGACGAGAAAGCCTAGATGGGGGACGCTCAGACGATTGAACACTGAGATCAAATGAAAAGTCTAAAAGGACCCAAGAATAGGAGTAGGAAAGGGTTAAGAAATTCCTAAATCCATTGAGGTCTAGCTAACTGATGTTAGCCAGAAGAGGATATAAAGAGTAGCCTTATAGATGTTGTAGTCTTTCGATGTGGATGCTCAGCTAGAATATTAGAGGATGAAGATCATCCCAAAATATGAGGGCCATCAGGAAGACGATCCGTTCAGTCAAGGTTGATATCATGACTTTGCAACAGACGAAAAAGAAGGACAAGAACATGGAGATTGTTTCATCAATATGGCAAAAGGGGTTCATAAACTAGAACCACTTACCGGCTCTAGGGACTTTAGGGGGAGTGCTAGTTATGTGGGACACGAGAAAGGTACAATTTTTTTTTTTTTTGAAACAAAAACGATATATTAGTAAAAAAACGAAGAGAAAGGCACAAATTATAGATTATTAGATTGGCCAATATTCCATGTCAATCAAAGTCAAGAGCCACAATTTGGTTGACTGGTAGTTCATGGTAGTGTATGGTCCATGCGACCAATAGGAGAGGGAGGACTTTCTTATGGAGCTAGCAACCTTTTCATCCATGCTTGAGATGGCATCTGGGGGGCGACTCAAATGTAGTTCGTAGGATGGAAGAAAAGTTGTGTTGTAGCTTCAGCATCACTGCCTCTATGAGGAATTTTGATGAGGTGATCCAAGAGTTGGGCATACAAGAACCAAACTTATGTAACTTGCACTTTACATGGTGTAATGGAAGGACGAACTTTGCTATGTCAAAGTTGAATAGATTATTAATGAGTCCAGAATAGGGTGAAGGTTTTCCTTATCAAAAAGTCTAGGGACATGAGAGAATCACTTCATATCACTGGTCGATCATGTTAGATACTATAGTAGTCAAATGGGGGCCAACACCATTCAAGTTTGAGAATGAATGGCTACAAAATTTAAAACTTGGAGAGTTGTTTAAAAAAAGGATGGCCAGACATTCAAACCAAAGGATGTGAGGGATACAAATTCATGACCAAACTAAAAAGTCTTAAAGAGAGGAAAAAGATAGGAGAAGGAACTTGGAGAAGGAATTGGCCAAATTGGATGAGCAATCAGAACAAGGTGGTTTCGTCGAAGACAGTCCTAAATGAGAGAAAGAAGGTTATTGAACAAATATACACAATTGAATGCAAATTGGAAAGAAGGGCTACACAAAGGGCTAAGTTGAAATGGACCAAGAAAGGAGATGTCAATCTTAAAATCCTTTCACAAGATCCTCACATTGTGAAGGTCCAAGGCCACTATTTCCACATTGAAACATAAAGAAGGTAAAATCATAGAGAAAGAAAGAAGGATTCAAAATCTGATTATAAAATACTTTGGAATCTTTACAAAGAGAAAAGCAAGATCACTTGGGGGGTGGAAGGGTTGGAATAGCAGGCAACGTTGGAGGAACAAAGAAATTGGTTTGAAAGACAATTCGAGGAGAAGGAAAAACTGAAGTAGTGTTTAGCTGTAAAGGGGGGGAAAGCCTCCGAACCGGATGGATACACTATGGCGTTAATACAAAAGGAATGAAATACAATTAAAGGGGATCATTTTGTGTCTCAAGGAGTTTCACAAGGATGCAATCATCAACAATATAGTAAACGAGACTTATATTTGCCTCATCTCTAAGAAGATAAACTCAGTTCGGATAGAAGACTTTAGGCCTATTAGTTTAACAACAAGTCTCTACAAGATTTTAGCCAAGACACTAACAGATTAAGGAAGGTGATCCAAGAGATGGCGGGGGATACCCAAATGGTTTAATAAAGAATAGACAGATTTTGGATGCTGTGATCAAAGCAAATGACGTGGTGAAAAATTATTGGGTGAACAAGATAGAAGGTCTTATCCTCAAGGTGGAATTTGCCAAGGCATATGATTTAGTGAACTGGGGATTCTTGGATTTTGTACTCAAAAGAAAGGATTTAGGAAAATTTGGAGGAAATGGATTAAAGCAGGCTTGTCTTCAGTCCACTATTTCATCTTCATTAATGCACGGCCAAGGGAGATAATCAAAGGATAGCGGGGTAGGCATTTAAGACATGGGATCCCCTACCCCCTTTCCTTTACACATTGGTGTCAAATACATTTGCAAGAATTGTGGAGAAAGTTGTAGAGGCTCAAAGAAAATGGAAGGATTTTACATAGGGAAAGAGAGAGTTCATATTACACATACACTGTATGCATATGACTGCCTTACTTTTATTAAGAATAAACCAGAATGCATGCAGACAAACAGTCAGCCTCTTGGATAGCTTTTGCTTTGTCTTAGACCTAAAGATTAATAGGGGGAAAAGTCAGCTTTTGGGCATTAATATTATCATGGAGGAGGTCAATAGAGTGGCAACTGAGATGGGGGTGACAATAGGAAACCAGCCAATGAGTTATTTCTGATTACCCCAAGGGGTTAACCAAAGAGTCTTTCATTTTGAGAGCTTGTCATGCAATTTGACAAGCTCTCAAAAAGGAGGGGGGAAGCTTGGAAGCAATCCCCACTTATTGCCTTTTAGTCTTTCAGATTCCAAACAAGGTGGCCACAGAGATAGAAAGAATGATAAGAAGATTTATATGGAAGAATGAAGATAAAGATCACGAATCTCATCTAGTGAAATGGGAAAATGTGTGCAAGGATACCCAGAATGGAGGATTGAGGATTAGGAACATCTATTTGAGGAACATCGCCTTTAGGGGGAAATGGTTGTGGCAAATGATAAAGAATCAGGAGGCTCTATGGGCAAAGGTGCTCAGGAGCATACATGGGGTTCAAGAGAATGGCATAGACGCTAGTCTTAATAATAGGGTCGCCTTAAGATCTCCTTGGAAAGCTACATATGGAATTTACCCCAACTTTAAACCTCACATTCAGCGGAAAGTGGTGAAGGGAAATAAGGTACGATTTTGGAAAGATACTTAGTATGGGACAGTGAACCTTAATGTAACAATCCGTAATTTTTATTATATGTAGACATGATATGTGTGTATATACGCATGTATTAGACACATATACATGTATGCCTAAGTCAAATATATATGTATATTATTATCTATAACATCACGTGAGAAAAGAAAATATAACCCATAAATACATTTTGAGTAATTTTAAATAATAATAATAATAATAATAATAATAAAAGTTAAGATAGATTTATATTTAATGAGTTGTGTACCATTAGATAACTAAAAATATAATTATTGGCATGCATGTATGTGTGGTGTAAAAAAAAATTGGGTTAGGAATATATATATATGCATGCAAATAGCAAATATTGATGACATTTTGCTCTATTCCAATGACATTGATTCTCACATTCGTTCGGTTACAAAATTTACAGAACTTTGTACCACATTTGGTTTTACGCTCTCACAAAAGAAAATGCAGTTGTTTCAGACTTCCATAGATTTCCTAAGAATGCAGATTAATGATGGTCAAGTCCTCCTGCAACCACACATATCCTCTAAACTCTTGGATTTTCCAAACAAACTTCCAGATAAAGCCTCAATCCAACAGTTTTTAGGATTGGTAAATTATATGGGGATATTCATTAAAGATTTATCACGATATCCCAGCCAACTGTCTCAATTATTAAAAAAAGTCTCCTCCTCCTCCTTGGGGTCCTCAACATACTGAAGCAATCCAGTTTTTAAATAGCAAGCACAAGCTCTTCCCAACTTCAAGAATCCCGATACTAGTTTACATGTTCTTCAAACAGATGTTAGTGATGAACATTGGGGCGCAGTTTTATGGGAAGAAACACTTGATAAATCTCACAAGTTGTGTGGATACAAGAGTGGATCATTTAAACCATCTGAACATCAACACTACTCTACCTTCAAGGAAAATTTGTCAGTAAAACGAAGAATTAAAAAATTTCAATTCCATTTGGTGAGGCATTCCTTCCTTATCGAAATGGACATGTCTATTTTCCCTAAAATGCTCTAGTTTAAGCAAAAGGTAATACCAAATCCATAGTTGCTGCAATGGGCAACCTAGTTCTCTCAATTTAATTTTATAGTTCGTCACATTCCAAGAAAAACCAATATCCTTGCAGATTTTCTGTCCCAACAAAAGGTTACAAATTTCATAGGCGTCATTGGATCCTCCTCATCCAATCTAGATCCATCTGATGATGCAGATCCTCCTCCTCAAGATCCACTTGAATTTATCTCATCACTACCCACTGAAATAAGAGAAATCATTTTTTGGAAGATCTCTGATCAGCCATCTATCAAAGGACATATGAAGATATTGACAAGGAAATATGGCATGTTTTTTAGACATATTCCTCCTCCTACTAAGTCTTTCCTTTTCCCTTTTAGAATGCCTTCGCTTTATAATTTTCCCAAAGAAGCATACTGCTATCTTCAGTATGCGCTTCAACCATGGTGGCTTCGATTTAATGTTGATAGAAATCATCAGTCTGCATATTTTTTTCCAAATGAGCATAAGGACTCTTTATTTCACCCCTGATCAGTAGCGATTTTATAATTTCTTAATAAAATTTGCTCCTCATGAACACTGGCTCTAAGAACTTCAAAGATGGTCAAGAAGAAATATCACTATTTTATTCTTTGCCCCACTCGCCTCTCCAACCGATGTTACTAGTCGAAAAGATGATCCAGCAGCATTAACAGAACAGCATTATCAGAACAGCATATAGAGATCTTATTCTCATCAATTATATTTTAATTTGCTTGCCAGACGACCATTTTTTGGAAACCCATTCTATAACATAGGCCATGTGCACTCGCTTATCTTGGAGCTTGAGGCACCCAGGTGGCCTCATTTTCATGATTTTCAACAATTTCAGAAAGATATTGAACAATGGAACACAGAGCCAGAAGTGGGCAAATGGAATCCTTTCACATACCGGCCATTCCATGCCCCTCTCCTTTATGATAAAGCGGGCCTTGGCAAGGTGGATAATCACCTCTACAATGAACTACAACAATTGCTGCAAGAATATCTTGATCATCATCCATCTCACCTATTCCATCTTGTTGAATCCATCTCAGGCCATGATGGTTGGTTGGACGCTGGCCCACCATGTGGATTGGGAATCGATTTGGACTCATCCGAAGAGGACCATAATTGAAGCCTTCCATACTAATCTTTGCTTTAAAAGATTCGTCCACGCTACTACACGCAACCAGCACACTCCTCACAATAAAAGGAAAAAACAGCACATGGCAATAATCAAAAAATTGTTACAGTACAAAGCAATATTGGAAGATTGCTACAATCATTGCAGCAATGCCTTTTTTAAAACCCACCTGCTAGCTACCAAGCTAGGTCTCCTATACAACTATTTTTGTTTTTTAGTCTCATGCTTTCTCTATAAATAAGCACGCCTTTCTTTGAAGAAGGCATCGGAGAAGCATCTTATTTTCTTCTTTTCAGTTTGTAATTTTCATATAGTAGTCTTCAGGTTTGAGTGTCTCTGTAAATGTCTCACTTGTCTTCAATCCTCGAAACTCTTCCGATTTGGCTGTTAATTGTCCATGTAATCGTTTTTATCATAATAGTAATACTATTTCGATGTTTCTGTGTTGTGTGTGTGTGTGTGTGTGCATATTGTCCATGTAATCTTTTTCATCATAATAGTAGTACTATGCCGATGTTTCTGCATTGTATATATATATATATATATATATATATATATATAAGCCTATGTCTATTCCTCCATATCGAATTGCACCAAAAGAGTTGTAAGAACTTAAAGTGCAACTAGATGAGTTGATAACTAAAGGATTTATTACTCCGAGTACGTCATCTTGGGTTACACTTGCATTGTTTGTAAAGAAGAAGGATGGAAGTTCACGATTGTGTATAGATTATCGTTAGTTGAAAGTTGCTAAATTCTTTTCTAAGATTGATTTAAGATCTAGGTATCATCAGTTAAGGGTTCAAGAAGAGATACCAAAGACTACTTTTAGAACAAAATATGGCCATTATGAATTTCTTGTGATGTTTTTGTGTACCATTAAATAACTAAAAAATATAATTATTGGCATATATGTATGTATGGTGTAAAAAAAATTGGGTTAGGAATATATATATATGCAAACAGCAAAAACAACAACAACAACATATATATATATATATATATATATATATATATATATATATATAAGCCTATTTCCATTCCTCCCCATCGAATTGCACCAAAAGAGTTGCAAGAACTTAAAATGCAACTAAATGAGTTGATGACTTAAAGGTTTATTACTCTAAGTACGTCACCTTGGGCTACACCTATGTAGTTTGTAAAGAAGAAGGATGGAAGTTTACGGTTGTGTATAGATTATCGTCAGCTGAATGTTGTCAACTTCTTTTTTAAGACTAATTTAAGATCTAGGTATCATCAGTTAAGGGTTCGAGAAGAAGAGATGTCAAAGACTGCTTTTAAAACAAGATATGGCCACTATGAATTTCTTGTAAAAGAAGCAGTCATAGGGCTCCTTGGAAGGACATCTTCAGCATTTATGACAAAGTAAAGGAAAGCATTGTTTGGAAAGTAGGGAGACGTGATAAAGTGGTCTTTTAGGGGGAAAAATGGTGCGGTTCAGAAATTCTAAAGCAAAAATTTCCCAATGCTTTTAGACTTTCTGATATGAAGGAAGGACCAATAGCTAACTTTAGAACTAGGAGCAATGCAAAAAACAGAAGAGTTTGAGGGTGGAATCTTCATATAAACAGGAATATAGGAGAAGGAAGTGTTCAAGAAATCAGTGATTTTATGGATATGTTGCAGAACTTTCATCAAGAGGAAGATAGCAGTGAGGACCCGCCATTGTGGATAAGCGAAGGATCAAAAAAATTTTCAATCAGCTCCTTTATGTCCCAGCTGAGTGATAGGAGAACAAATCAAAGTGCTATACTGGTGGATTTCATTTCGAATACAAGGATTCCCACAAAAACAAAACTGTTAGCTTGGCTTATTAGTCTAAATAGGTTAAATACAGCAGAAAACATTTAAAGAAAGTATGCTAATTATAACCTTAATCCATCCATATGTTTACTATGCAGGGATAGCTCGGAGACAAGTGCCCATATTTTTGGTCCTTATAAGTTGATCCAGCACCTATGGAGTAGATGGGCTCAGCAATATGAAGATTTTATTTTTCCCATGTCTGATGATCTTTTCAGAATTCCGGACAGCATAGTGCAAAGAAGATTGCAGCAGTGTTGGAAGATTATCATATGTGCAGTTTGGTATACAGTATGGGAAGAAAGAAATAGAAGACTTTTTTTAGATAGGTTTAGAACGGAAATGGTTATTTGGGAACGGTCCAATGTACTTTTTTCTACTTCGGTTTCTTGTTCTAAGCTAGGAAAAGGATATAGTTTTGGGAATTGGCTATGTCAAGGAGCAAAAATTTTGCATAATCTGTATTTTTTATTGTACTTAGAGCCTTAATATCTCATCTTTTTTTTTTTTGAAACAGAAACTTTATAATATTAAAAGGAGAAAATTACAACCGGATGAGGTATCCGGAGTATTACAAAGACTGCAAAATTTTATCTCCATTACATAGCCAATCCCAAAATTTATAACCTTTCCCTAAACTAGAAGAAGAGATCCATGTCACAAAAAGAATATTTGATCTCTCCCAAAGCTGGCGATCATCCTTGTACTTCTCCAAGAAGAATCTTCCATTCCTTTCTTCCCATATACTGTACCATATAGTTGTCAAAATTA
>JAJIYU010002804.1:0-29059 GCA_030144865.1 Tinospora cordifolia | reverse complement strand
TTTTTCTTTACCTTTAATTGCCTTGATTTTTATTTGTACTATTGAATTTACTCTAAGGCAAGTGGTATTGAAAAATAGAAAGTCAAGTGTGTGTCGCTTGTAAAGTAACACTGGCTTGACCCGCCAATTGGTTAAGTCCACCCTCAAAAGGAACGGTGGTTATGTCCAACTCTCAAATCAAAGAACGCGGGGGTTGGGGTATTACATATTGGCTCTTCTCCCTCCATTTCAACTGCAGATTGTTCACAACGTGCAAGATCATCTCCACCTGTTGTTCCCACCAATACTCATCAAATGATCAATCGCTCCAAAGCTGGCATCTTCAAATCAAAAACATTCATATCTTCCATCTCCCCTCCAACCACCATTAAAAAGGCCCTAACATCACCAGCATAGACACAAGCAACACAAGACGAACTAACTACTATGCACAATAATCGCACACAGTCCCTTGTTCCACTTCCTATCGATAAATCAATTGTTGGTTGCAAATGGGCGTTTCAAACAAATTCAATTCTGATGGTTTTTTCCAACATCACAAAGCGAGGCTTGTTGCTAAAGGATTCAATCAAACCTATAGCCTCGAGTACTTTGAGACCTTTAGCCTTATTATGAAACTACCCACAATTCGGATTATCTTCACACTTGTTCTCTACTATGCTTGGCCTTCGAAACAGTTAGATAGTTATAATGCATTTCTAAACGGTGACCTTATGGAAGAAGTTTATATGTCCCAACCACCCAATTTTGAGTTTCCACATGATCCACCACTTGTTTGCAAACTCCACAAGGCCGTTTATGGCCTCAAACAATCTCCATGAGCATGGTACCAAAAACTTAGTTCTTTTTTGTTGTATCAAGGTTTTTAGCTCTCTCGTGCTGATCTGTCTCTGTTCTTTTTGATCCATGACTTAGTCACTATGTTCCTCCTTGTCTACATTGATGATATTATCATTACCGACTCCCACCTCTCCACTCTTGAGCATCTCATTGCCACAATAAACAACAAATTTGCTCTCAAAGATCTCAATTCTCTTTCTTACTTTCTTGGAATCTTTGTAACACGTACTGCTAACGCATTACATTTGAATCAAGTCGGCTACATAACATATATCTTTGGTCGAGCCAGTATGAGTGATTGTAAATCTTGCTCCACACAGATGAAATTAGCATCTCCTCTTTCCCTCTATGATGGTGATCCATTGTCAAACCCTTCCTTTTATCAAAACATAGTTGGTGCCTTACAATATTGCATCGTGACTCGGCCAAATATTAGTTTTGCTGTCAACCGTGCATGCCAGTTTATGCATGCCCCAACCACCTTGCATTGGTGTGCAGTTAAACGCATACTCCGCTATCTACATGGCACTACCATCTTTGGTCTCTTATTCTCTCGTCCAACCATCTTATCCCTAACTTGCTTTACCAATGCAGATTGGGCAAGTTGCCCAGATAACAGACACAACACCAGTGGCTATTGCTCCTTCCTTGGCCCAAATCTAATCTCTTGGTTCTCAAGCAAATAATGAGTTGTATCTTGCTCAAGCGCATAATTTAAATATCGAAGTATTGCAAATGCCACTACTAAACTTGCGTGGCTTGAATCCATTCTCTGTGAGATCAAACAACCTCTTCCCTCTACCTCGATCATTTTTTGTTACAACATCAATGCCATCTTCCTTGCCAACAATACAGTTATGCATGCTTGAACCAAACACATTAAAATTGATCACCACTTTGTTCGTGAGCGTGTGATGCAAGGCTTTATACACATTCAACATGTTCCACCTTTGTCCCACCATGCTGCAAGCTAACCGTAATTTCCATGTCGATCAGCTTGAGGAGAGATGTTAAGGCATATTCCACAACTTGCTCAGGCCATGATAACAACTAACAACATAATAGAATTAATATAGTGAAAAATAACAAAATTTCGTCAAAGCAATAAGAAATTGCTAGGTGTAAAACAAGATTTCACAAAATCAAACACTGCACAACATTCTCTGTATATATTCACATGCTGCAAATTAGATTGTAACATGAACATAACAAAAAGAAATGCAATACAAAAATTTTATCCATATGTTTCTTTCTCTTTCTCTTCTTTTTTCTTCTGTATAACTCTTTTTCATTTTTTTTTCTAGTTCTCTACCAAACTCAACACCAACTATCCGATAGAAAATGTAGTACAAGAAAGTGGCTGATATGACAATTAACAATTACAAAAGTTAGACTTTTACTAAATATTATCCCCAACACCAAATAAATGATTTAATGACAAGCTAGAGTGTTATTGTTAGACCTACATAAAAATCACCTTTAACAAAATAAATTTTTGTCATCAAAATTTTATACACAAACAATGCCAAAAGAGTTAAAAATGGACTTCTAGGATTTGAATAGTTGCTTAACTCTTAGGGCTTGTTTGACATACAAGATAGGATTGGATTATTTAAAAAAAATTGAATGTGATAAGGTTGGATTAAATAAAAATTAATCCCACTTTTTAAGTGGGTTTGTTTAATCCTTCAATTGTAACATAATATGTGGGTCCGAATAAATATTTTATCCTATCCTGTTGTAGCCAAATAAAGGATTGGACTAAAAGTTAGTCTAATCCTATATAATATTGTGTGTCAAACAATCCCTTAAAATATTACGTTCTCATGTAAAACACCTATATACATATTTATTTATTATTTTGGTTAATAATGTTTTAGTATTTGATGATGTCCCCTTTATCCTCAAAGTAAAATAATCCTCTCAAACTTGGTCATAGTAAAAGCCTTTGAGTTCAGGTCAACAACAATAACAACAAACTTGCTCCCGATACATTTTGATCCTATTAGATGTTGTGAATGATTTCTTCTTCATTATTGTTAAGAAATTGGATTTTTGACTTAATTTAATAAACATGCTGAAAAATTAAATAATATTTTTTAAAAGCCGACTTTTTATTGATACTGCACAAGACGATTATTTCCATAATAAACTTAGAATATTGCTATAAAAATTTTAAGGAACATATTATATTATTAATAAAGTTTGTTGATACCGTAAGTATTGCAAACATTTATTTCTACTATGTTAAAGAATAATGCTACCTAATCATCACAAAAGAGAAAGAGAAAAAGATAATAATTAAATTACTCCTAGACGATGAAACAAGATTTAACTTGTATTTGAGAAGACTCATATTATTTTTTTTAATCAATTAAAATTCACAGCAACATTAGTACAGAAAAAAAAATCGAAACAGTGTTTAAATATAAAATATAATAGTCACAAGATTTGTAACTTAAATAGTTAGCTTGCACCCTTATTATTGTATTTAATATTTACTAAAACAACATTACTTAATGGTAAAGAAATAAAATGTCTACAACTGGCGACTATCTGTTGAGATCAAGCAGACTTTCCCATGCTACCAAAGCAACAAGCTTCCACGTTGCACATTTGAAGCCCCACTGAGTGGTCCACAGCATCAGACGCACAAACTGAAAAGAAAGATAGGCGTGCTTAACAACAAAATACGAAACTTTCTTTTGCTCCGCTAGCGAGTCATTTTGTGCGTTTTTCTTGCTCATCTAGTCGAATATAAAAACGTTCTCCTCTCGTCTGCGGCGGGTTAAAAGACGACCCCTTTTCTCCAAACGCTGGGGTTCCTCTCTCTCTTTCTCTTTCCCTTCTACGTTCTTCTTCTTCCTCTTCTTTCTTCTTCTCCTGCGACTTCGTATCTCTCGCATGGTATCATCGTCGGATGTGTAGGCATCAATCGCTGTTCACGTATTTCGTCTTCGTTGAAACCCTTCTTCTTCCGAGGTGTGATATTTCTTGCTTGGTTTTCGAGAGCTACTCTTCACACTGCGATTTCGTCTCGGTCTTGGGGACTGAAGTGTATTTGTCGTATTTTTGGATTTTATTTTGTTGCTTTGATTTTGATTTTGATTTTTTGCAGTGTTTGAAAGTTAGGGAGAGGGGTTTCATTCTCAAGCTAAAGACACATGGCAACCCTAAGATCGAGCTTGCCGTCGCACCTGCGGCAGCTCTTGTCGGGGGATGGAGCCGTTGGTCCGTCTCTGAAACTGGAGTCAGAGCCTGTGAGTTCCGATTCATTCATTCATTTAATGTATTTATTATTATTATTTTTAAATTTTTTTGGTATATGGAATCGCTGCTTTCTTTCTTTTTCCCCAATTTCTGATTGGAGTTTTTGGCTGATTAGTTGGATGGGGTTTAGTTGTTGAGTTTAGTGGATTATATGTGCTTGGGACTTGGTTAGGGTTTGGGATGGATTCGAAGTCGCGAGGATTTCGATCTGATTTTTTGTTTTCATTTTTATTTTCTGTGGCGGATTAATTATTGATCAAAGAGTTAGCTTTTCTCTCTTGATTCAATGAGAATTGAGTTTACTATGTTTGTTTATGATCGATTTTATCGTTTGAACGCTTAAACTATAGAACCTTGTTAGGTATTTCAAATTCTACTTGCATTTTAAGTTTAAGACTTGACTTGTTAGTTCTTGATTGCACATGAATTATTGATTTCAACAAGGTCTGCTGGATTCAGTTATATTTTGAGCATGCATAGTTGTTATTCTCACTTAGAATCGTTACTCAGTTTCCATAGACAGTCTTTGACGTTATCAAAAAGAACAAATATTCATTTTATTTATTGTTATTTTTTGAATTTAGAACTAAGGGTATCTGGATTTCACCAACTCATCCACTTAGCTCCCTGGTTGCTTCTGCCAACATTCAAAAAATTCTGTTTGAAAGTCATCTGATTGATGCTCAATCAAGGCACAGTGGAGAGGGGCTTTAAATATATTTACTTGTATTAAATGGATGATTATTAGAGAACTATGATCTATAATATTGAATGACAGCAGTGGGTTTTGTTTTAAAACTCTAGGGTAAGACTATTGCACAAGGAAAGCAGTTTGAATACGTTTCAGAGTTGGCCACGAAAGATTTAGGTTTTAAGCCATATTCGGAGGGGATATTTGCTTATTATCCATTTAGGCAACACCAGGGACAAAGAAAGTGAAGTGAAAAATGCATGAAAGAGTATGTGATGTGTGGAAATACAATTTGGAAAGTATATTTCTGGTTTGAAGGCACAACGCTTTTAGTCTTGTTATGTAGATAAGTAAATTTTTTCTACCACCCATGATGCCAGTGAATGGCAGGATGGAAGCCATCAGCAAGGCTTTGCTTCAGATAATAGAAAGGTAATAACTCAATTCTGATTGGCAGAAGATGCTGCCCTTTGCCTTGTAGGTGTTTTGCCTGTCAATTAGGACCTCATATTTGGAGTGCTTCTCACTTGTCTACAACGCTGAAGCCATGTTGCCTATCATAAATGAAAGGAAGTTGGCTACTTAGATACCATTCCTTTTGCTGTTTTATGTGTGATTCACTTCATTCTATAAGAAAAATAAAGACATGCTGACTATCCAGAGTGGGGTTGTGTCAAAAGGTGTCAAAAGGGATAGATGCTGGCGATTCTTCTCATTAGTGGGGAAGGAGGCCTCTAACTTCATTTTGTCTCCAGGCAGCATAGTAATTTTTTTTTTCTGACGAGGTCATAATGTAACTTTATAGGATTTCTATCTTTATGGCTGAAATATGATATTTGCATGCAGCAGGAATTTCATAATTTCTGTGCTATGCCTGATAAATTGGCATTTTTTACATGCCTGATAACTTTTTTATGCTATCAATTGTAGTCAACAACAAGTGCTGTCCTCTCTGTGAGTGAGATTTAAAAAGGTTTGAAACTGGATAAATGGTAATATGGGGTAATATGGTGTAACTACTCTCTTCTTGAACTATGTCAATTTGGGATCTTTTTTGGGTTTTGTAGAACATTTTGAGTGTTTTCCCTGAGGAAATTGCTCTCAAGTCTCAGTTTGCAATATTTTTGTTGACTTCAATTATTATTACCATGATAGAGTTTATGTTTCTGTACTTATGGCAGTGGCACGGGTATCTTATCTTTTTATTTTTATTTATTGTTGTTCTAGTCATTGATATATGACATATAATTGATTCATGTAGCCTCCTGCGATTAAAGTATTCATTGATAAAGTGATCAAGAGTCCTTTGCATGACATTGCTATACCTCTATCGGGCTTCCATTGGGAATATAACAAGGTAAAATGTTATTTCTCCTGTGCCTAGTTCATATAGCTGAGAAAAGACTTGGTTGAGTTTATCCCTACTGTACCTGCTATGTCATTGGTGCTTTAATTTTCATACTGATTTTCTGCTATGGTTCAGGGGAACTTCCATCATTGGAGACCACTATTTCTACATTTTGATACATACTTCAAGACACATCTCTCTTCTAGGAAAGATCTTCTCTTGTCTGATAACATTGTAGATGATGATTGTCCATTCCCAAAGCATGCTGTACTGCAAATTTTGAGAGTGATGCAGATAATTTTAGAGAATTGCCATAACAAGAGTTCATTTAGTGGTTTGGAGGTATGATTGTGATGCCAAATGGCGATCTTCTATTTTCTAGCATTGAACCATTTTTTCCCTTTGTAATTCCCTTTTGAGCTCTTCACATATTTATCTTGTTTTTCTCTCCCATCAGCATTTGAAGCTCCTGCTGGCGTCAACAGATCCAGATATTCTTATAGCTACATTGGAGACTCTTTCTTCTTTGGTGAAAATAAATCCCTCCAAGCTACATGTCAGCGGCAAGTTGATAGGGTGTGGTTCAATAAACAGTTGTCTCTTGTCTCTGGCTCAAGGATGGGGGAGCAAAGAAGAAGGCTTGGGTTTATATTCATGTATTGTTTCCAATGAGAAACTCCAAGATGAAGGGTTGTCTTTGTTCCCATCTGACATAGAGAATGAATCTGGAAAGTCCCAATACCGCTTAGGTTCCACCCTTTATTTTGAGTTTCATGGAGTCTTTCCCAATGGTACTGAAGGTGCTAATCAGACAAAAAAATCTTCGAACTTATATGTCATACACGTTCCAGATCTCCATCAGCAGAAAAAGGATGATTTGATGCTCCTTAAGGATTATGTTGAAAAATACAATGTTCCTCAGGAACAGCGTTTTTCGTTGCTGACTCGAATAAGATATGCCTGCGCTTTTCGTTCACCCAGAACCTGTAGGCTGTACAGCAGGATTTGCCTTCTAGCTTTCATTGTCCTCGTCCAGTCCAATGATGCTCATGACGAACTTGTGTCATTTTTTGCAAATGAGCCAGAGTATACTAATGAATTGATAAGGATTGTCCGATCTGAAGAAGCTGTTCCTGGAACTATTAGGACACTTGCTATGCTGGCATTGGGTGCACAATTGGCTGCATATTCATCATCTCACGAGCGGGCACGGATTTTGAGTGGGTCAAGCATTATTTCTGCAGGGGGCAACCGTATGATTCTCCTCAATGTCCTTCAGAAGGCAGTCTTGTCATTGAACAATTCCAGTGATCCATCCTCTCTTCCATTTGTTGAGGCACTTCTTCAGTTCTATTTGCTCCATGTTATATCTTCTTCTACTTCTGGGAGCGCTATAAGAGGTTCAGGGATGGTTCCGACACTCCTTCCTTTACTCCAAGATGTTAATCCAAATCATATGCATCTTGTCTGTTTTGCTGTTAAAGCTTTACAGAAACTTATGGATTACAGTAATGCTGCTGTTTCCTTGTTCAAAGATCTTGGTGGGGTTGAACTTCTGTCTAAGAGGTTACAGACAGAAGTCAACAGGGTTATTGGTTCAGGTACAAGTGATGATTTAATGACTATTGCTGATCCCCCAAGACTTGACGATGAACTTTTATATGCGCAGAAGAGGCTTATCAAAGTCCTGCTGAAGGCACTTGGATCTGCTACTTATGCTCCTGCAAACTCTTCAAGGCCTCAAAACTCCCATGACAATACTTTACCTGGTTCTTTGTCACTTATATTTCATAACGTTGAAAGATTTGGAGGTGACATCTACTTTTCAGCAGTTACTGTTATGAGTGAAATTATCCACAAGGATCCTACATGTTTCTCTACTTTGCATGAACTGGGTCTTCCCGATGCCTTTTTGTCTTCAGTGGTGGCTGGAATTCTTCCTTCTTCCAAGGCCATTACTTGCGTTCCTAGTGGTCTAGGTGCCATCTGTCTTAATGCCAAAGGTCTAGAGGCAGTGAAGGAAAATATGGCATTGCAGTTCCTTGTAGAAATTTTTACTACCAGGAAATATGTGGTAGCAATGAACGAAGGAGTCGTCCTTTTGGCAAATGCTGTGGAAGAGCTTCTGCGTCATGTATCTTCATTGAGGGCCACAGGTGTTGATATAATCATTGAGATCATAAATAAACTTGCCTCCCTAGGAGATGATGCATGTGCTGGGTCATCTGACAAGGTGGATTCAAGTAATGCAATGGAAACTGATTCTGAAGATAGAGGTGACGAAAAGCAGAGTTGCTTGGTTAATGCAGTAAATTCAAGTTCAGATGGCATTAGTAATGAGCGTTTTATCCAACTCTGTATCTTTCATGTGATGGTTTTGGTTCATAGAACAATGGAAAACTCAGAATCATGTAGGCTGTTTGTGGAGAAGAAGGGAATTGAAGCCTTGATGAGGCTCTTATTACGGCCGAGTATTGCACAATCATCCGAAGGGATGTCTATTGCCTTACATAGCACTGTGGTTTTTAAGGGTTTTACTCAGCATCATTCTGCCCCCCTTGCACATGCATTTTGTTCTTCTCTCAGAGAACATCTGAAGAAAGCTCTCTCTGGTTTTGGTTTTGCTTCAGGTTCTTTTTTATTGGCTCCTAGGACTGTGCCAGATAGAGGCATCTTTTCTTCTCTTTTTATTATTGAGTTCCTGTTATTTCTTGCTGCATCTAAAGATAACCGTTGGGTAACTGCATTACTCACCGAATTTGGAAATGGAAGCAAGGATGTCCTAGAAGATATTGGTCGTGTCCACCGTGAAGTTTTATGGCAGATTTCTCTTCTTGAAGATTTGAAACTTGACACCGAGGATGACCATTCTGGTTCAACTAGCGAGTCACAGACCCTAGAGGAAAATTTAAACGAAGCTGAAGATCAAAGACTCAACTCTTTTAGGCAATTTCTTGATCCATTACTCAGAAGAAGGATGTCTGGATGGAGTGTTGAATCTCAATTTCTAGATCTTATAAGCCTCTACCGTGACCTTGGTCGTGCCACTGGTGTTCAAAGGAGACTAGGAATGGATAGTGCTTCAAATCCCAGACTTGTATCAAGCCATCAGTTGCTTCGTTCTAGTTCTTCTGATACTTCTGGTGCTATTAGCAAACTGGAAGGTGAAAAAGAGAGTTCCTATTATTCATCCTGCTGTGATATGATGAGGTCGCTACCCTTCCACATTAGCCATCTGTTTTTGGAGCTGGGAAAAGCAATGTTGTTACCTTCTCGGCGGCGGGACGATTCTCTCAATGTGTCTCCTTCTTCAAAATCTGTTGTTTCTACATTTTCATCTATTTCTTTGGAGCACTTGAATTTTGGTGGGCATGTGGATCCTTCCAGATCAGAGGTTTCTATATCAACAAAGTGTCGCTACTTGGGTAAGGTTATTGACTTCATTGATAGCATTTTGCTCGACAGACCAGATTCTTGTAATCCAATTTTGGTAAATTGTCTTTATGGCCATGGAGTTGTCCAGGCAATCTTGACCACTTTCGAAGCTACAAGTCAATTGCTTTTTGCGGTCAATAGAGCCCCTGCATCACCTATGGAGACTGATGATGGAAATTCTAAGCAGGACGAAAAGGAAGAAACAGATCAATCTTGGATATATGGTCCCCTTGCGAGCTATGGTACACTTATGGATCACCTAGTTACCTCGTCTCTCATCCTTTCTCCCTTTACTAAGCATTTACTCTCTCAGCCTCTTACAAATGGAAACACTCCTTTTCCACGGGATGCTGAGGCATTTGTGAAGGTTCTACAGTCCATGGTACTGAAGGCCGTGCTTCCTATTTGGACTCATCCTCATTTTGCTGACTGCAGTCATGATTTCATTGCAACAATTATCTCCATCATGAGGCATATTTATTTTGGTGTAGATTTGAAAAATCTTGACAATAATGCTGGCCCTCGTATGTCTGGTCCTCCTCCAAATGAATCTGCTATATCTACAATTGTAGAGATGGGCTTTTCGAGGTCAAGGGCGGAGGAGGCTCTGAGGCAAGTAGGAACAAATAGCGTGGAAATGGCAATGGAGTGGCTGTTTTCACACCCAGAAGAAGTTCAAGAAGATGATGAGCTTGCTCGTGCTTTGGCCATGTCCCTTGGAAATTCTGGGACATCGACAACAGAAGATGCTGTTACTAATGCAGGTAAACCAGAAGAGCAGGAGGAAGAGATTGTTCAGCTTCCTCCTGTTGATGAGTTGTTGTCAACATGTGTGCGGCTTCTGCAATTGAAAGAACCTTTAGCTTTTCCAGTTCGAGATCTACTTGTGATGATATGTACACAAAATGATGGGCAACACAGGTCTAAAGTTATTTCCTTTATAATTGACCATGTAAAGCTTTCTAGTCCCATCTCTGATAGTGGGAATAATACAACTCTATCAGCTCTCTTTCATGTTCTTGCATTGATTCTTCATGAGGATACAATGGCTCGAGAAGTTGCTTTGAAAAGTGATTTAGTAATGATTGCTGCAAATTTGCTTTGTCAATGGGATCCTAGTTCACATGATGGCGAGAAACAAGTTCCAAAATGGGTGACTGCTTCTTTTCTAGCAATAGATCGATTATTGCAGGTGGATCCGAAATTGACTCTGGATGTTGTGGAGCAGTTGAAAAAAGATGATCGCACTATCCAGCAGAACTCTATCATTATTGATGAGGACAAGGCAAGCAAATCTCGGGCCATCTCGGGAGCAGATGCTCTTCATATTTGTGTAAACGAACAGAAAAGGCTCATTGAGATTGCTTGCAGATGTATTAAGAGCCAGCTTCCATCTGAAACAATGCATGTGGTTCTTCAACTTTGTGCCACGCTTACCCGAACTCACTCAGTTGCTGTGCGTTTTCTTGATGTTGGAGGTCTACCTGCACTACTCTCTTTACCAACTAAAAGCCTCTTTCCTGGTTATGATACTATTGCTTCCATGATTGTCCGCCATATCCTCGAGGATCCCCATACACTTCAGCAAGCAATGGAGTCCGAGATCCGGCATAGCCTTGTTGCTGCCACAAATAGGAATTCAAATGGAAGGCTTTCCCCACGCAATTTTCTTCTAAATTTGGCTTCTGTTGTTTCTAGAGATCCATTGATCTTTATGCAAGCTGCTCGTGCTGTCTGTCAAATAGAGATGGTTGGTGAAAGGCCATATATTGTCTTATTGAAAGACCGTGAGAAAGAGAAGTGCAAGGACAAAGCGCTAGAGAAAGAAAAGCAGCATACTGCTGATGGAAAGATTGCTTCTGGTGATGTTTGCCCTTTGGCTTCTGGGCATGGCAAGCTTCTAGAGTCAAATGCCAAGAATGCCAAAATTCAGAGGAAGTCTCCCCCTACGTTTACCAGTGTAATTGAGCTACTTTTGGATTCTGTGATAACTTTTGTGCCTTCTCTGAAAGATGACTGTGTGGTGAATGAGATCCCTGGTAGCTCATCATTGGCAGATATGGATATTGATGATGCTATGAATAAGGGGAAAGGGAAAGCAATTGTCAGGGAATCTGAGCAGAGTGAAACTAGCAGTCAGGAAACTTCGGCATCACTTGCAAAGACTGTTTTCATTTTAAAACTATTGACGGAGATACTTTTGACATATTCTTCATCTGTGCATGTTCTGCTACGAAGAGATGCTGAAGTTGGTTGTGCCAGGGGCCTTCATAATAGGCCCCCTTCTGGCAACACCAACAGTGGAATATTTCATCACGTTCTTCACAAGTTTCTTCCATATACTGGAAGCAACAAGAAAGAAAAGAAACTTGATAGTGACTGGAGGCAGAAACTAGCATCGAGGGCTGGTCAGTTTCTAGTAGCATCATGCATTCGCTCCACAGAGGGCCGTAGAAGGGTTTTTGCTGAGATCAATAATGTGTTCAATGATTTTGTTGATTCATCAGATGGTTTTAGGCCACCCAGTTGCAATATTAATGCATTTATCGATCTGCTTAATGATATATTAGCTGCTCGTTCACCTACAGGATCTTATGTTTCAGCTGAGGCCTCGGCAACATTCATAGATGTTGGCTTGGTTCAATCATTAACAAGAACCCTTCAAGTTTTGGACCTGGATCATGTTGATTCACCCAAGGTTGTCACAGGCATTGTCAAAGCTTTGGAGTTGGTGACAAAGGAACATGTCCATACAGCTGATTCAAGTGCGGGAAAGGGTGAGACTTCAGTAAAACCATCTGAACTTAACCAATCAGAAAGAACAGAAGCTGGTACTGATGGACAATCCTTTGAGAACACAAATCAATCCAATCATAGTCATAATGATACAGCTGCTGATCAAGCTGAGCCATTTAACACAATCCAAACATCTGGCAGCTCAGAGTCTATCACAGATGACATGGAGCATGATCGAGACCTTGACGGAGGTTTTGCTCATGGAACTGAAGATGACTATATGCACGAAACTCCTGAGGATGCTGGAGGCCTTGAAAATGGCATTGAAACTGTTGGGATAACATTTGATATCCAGCATAATGAACAGGAAAATCTTGATGAAGATGATGACGAGGAGATGTCTGGCGATGAAGGAGAGGAAGTTGATGAGGATGATGAAGAAGATGAGGAACACCATGACTTGGAGGAAGATGAGGTACATCACATGTCCCATCCTGACACAGATCAGGATGACCATGAAATTGATGAGGATGAGTTTGATGAGGATGTGTTAGAGGAAGAGGAGGAAGATGAAGAGGATGACGAAGATGGAGTAATCCTCAGGCTAGAAGAAGGCATAAATGGAATTAATGTTTTTGATCATATTGACGTTTTTGGTAGAGAAAATAGTTTTCCCAATGAGACTCTCCATGTGATGCCTGTTGAAGTTTTTGGTGCTAGACGCCCAGGGAGAACAACATCCATCTACAATCTTTTGGGAAGAACAGGTGATCATGGTGCTCCTTCTCAGCATCCACTTCTTACAGAGCCTTCTTCCACTCTCCATCCATCCCCTTTTAGACAATCAGGTTAGTCCTTTTGTTTTAATTCTTATGATCTGCATTTGATGTTATGCTTCTGGTTATAAATCAGAAATTTCTCTGCACAATGCAGGTGATACATCCTCGGATAGAAACCAAGAGAATGCCTCATCACGTTTGGATACTATTTTCCGATCTCTGAGGAATGGGCGGCAAGGACACCGTTTGAATATGTGGTCTGATGATAGCCAGCAGCGTGGTGGATCCAACGTACCTGCAATACCCCAAGGCCTTGAGGAGTTGCTTGTTTCCCAGTTAAAGCGGCCAACTGCAGAAAAATCTTCTGAGGATAAAACAGTTCCCATGGAACCTCAGGGTAAAGTCAATGGTGATCATATGGAGGAATCAGAACAAGGAAGACAGGATGACGCATCTGTTGAAAACAATGGAAACAATGACACTGTTTCTGTTCCACTGGTCAACTCTGAGGAAATGGATCGAGCTGATAACTCCGATGTTAGACCTGAAGGCAATGAATTTGTTCTGGTATCTGACCCATCTGATGCACGTGCTCAAGCTGTTGACATGCATGATGAACGCAATGATGTCGTTGTACGGGATGTTGAAGCTGTGAGCCAAGAGAGTGGCGGAAGTGGAGCAACTTTAGGGGAGAGCCTCCGCAGCTTGGAAGTGGAGATAGGAAGTGCTGATGGACATGATGATGGAGGAGAAAGGCAAGGTTCTACTGAAAGACTACCTTTGGGTGATCCGCAGCCAGGTAGAACGAGAAGATCTAATATGCCAATAGGAAACTCTCTGCCTACAAGCAGTAGAGATGCTTCACTTCAAAGTGTCAGTGAAGTAACAGAAAATCCTGGCCTAGAAACAGATCAGAGTGTTCCAGCCGAGGAACCTCAAAACAATAGGGCAGTTGACTCAGGTTCAATTGATCCTGCTTTCCTGGATGCGCTTCCTGAGGAGCTGCGTGCTGAAGTTTTATCCTCTCAGCACAGCCAAGTTGCTCAGCCTTCAAATGCTCAAAATCAGTCTTCTGGTGACATTGATCCTGAATTCCTTGCAGCCCTTCCTCCAGATATCCGAGCGGAGGTCCTAGCACAACAGCAAGCTCAGAGACTGCATCAATCACAGGAGTTGGAAGGGCAACCTGTTGAAATGGACACTGTTTCAATAATTGCGACATTTCCTTCTGATTTGCGGGAAGAGGTATTGTGTTTGACTTGTTTATTCCCATTCATGACTCTGGATTCGGCTCACCATAATATCTTTAAGGAACATGCTTCTTCAATCATATTGCCTCAGAACTTTCACATTTACAGGTTTTATTAACATCTTCCGATGCTATTCTGGCCAATTTGACACCTGCTCTAGTTGCGGAGGCAAATATGCTGCGTGAAAGGTTTGCACATCGTTATCATAACCGGACACTTTTTGGCATGTATCCTAGAAGTCGGAGAGGTGAGTCTTCTAGAAGAAGTGAAGCAGTTGGACCTGGCCTTGGTAGAGGTGTGGGTAGTGTTGCTTCACGTAGAGCTGGAGGAGGCAAGCTAATTGAAGCTGATGGTACCCCACTAGTGGACAGAGAAGCTTTGAAAGGAATGATTCGATTGCTCCGTGTAGTTCAGGTAGCACTTCAGAATGTTCTTTGTTGACTGTAAAATATCCTCCTTGTTTCCAGACCAAGTATTGATTAGTAAACTTTTGCAGCCCCTGTATAAGGGTCAGTTGCAGAGACTTCTCTTGAATCTATGTGCTCACCAAGAAACAAGAACTGCATTAGTCCAAATTCTTATGGACATGCTTTTGCTTGATACAAGGAAACCAGTGTGTGGTTCAAGTAGTGGTGTGGAACCATCTTATCGACTATATGCTTGCCAGAATAATGTGATGTATTCTCGTCCTCAGTTTTTGGATGGTAAACTTTGCTCTATGCTTCTGCTTCTCTTAAGACATTATATGGGTACTCCAGATTTGAATCATGGTTCCATGATCTAGGTTTTTATTCGTAGTTATTGTATTTGATTATGCCTATGTTCAGCTATACATGATGTTGAAAATTAATTTCCATCTTAAGGATAAGAGATTAACTGGATGGTGATCAAAATCAAGACAACTCAAGGTCTTCCCTTTAATGATTTACTAACTGCAAGTTATTTTTGGTTTTTCAGTAATGTCTTGACCATCCTATGGTACTAGATTGTACAATCATGTGCTGACATTTAAGTGTGAAAATAAGCTATTTATTAACTCTGCAATATAATTGGTAACATTGTAGGAGTTCCTCCATTGGTCTCTCGTCGTATTCTAGAAATGTTGACCTACCTGGCACGAAATCACCCCAATGTTGCGAGGCTTTTGCTTCAACATGAACTATCTCAGCCACCGACACAAGAATTGAGGGGATTGGGTCAGGATTGTGGCAAAGCTATCATGGTTGTTGATGATGTTGACATGGAAAGAAAGCAAAACCAGAAAGGCAAAGGAGATTTTTCCATTATCTTGCTTTTGAGTCTCTTAAACCAGCCACTTTATTTGAGAAGTATAGCACATCTTGAACAGGTACATTCAGTCTAGGATGTTCTTTATTAAAATCACTTAAAATGCTGTTTTAAAATATATTTTCTGCTCCTTCTGTTTCAGTTGCTCAACTTGCTGGAAGTTGTTATTGATAATGCCGAAAGTAGCTCCGGCTTGTCTACCAAGTCCGAGGAATCTCCCACTGAGCAACCATCAGGTCCTCAGAGTGGTTCATCTGATGCTGAAATGAATTCTGATGCTGGAGGTTCTGGAGGTGATGTTAAAGTTCACAAAATTGATGGATTTGCCCAATCCTCAGGGTCTGGTGGAGATAAGGAATCTGATGTCCAAGCTGTGTTGCTGAGTCTACCACATGCAGAACTCCGACTTCTATGCTCATTGCTGGCGCGTGACGGGTATCCTAGATATTTTGTAGTTCAATTTTTTTATATTCCTGGCTTAGAATCTCAATATGCTTTGCTTCATTTTTTGTGTTCTGTCTTCAATATGGTGATTTGGTGTTAAAGGGTTAGAGATCACCAATGAGAATAAACTTTGAAGTTTAAAGCCTGCTTTGCGCACTTGAGTTTCTGACTCACTTCTCAAGATTTTTAGGTTGTGGTTGGTTGGAGATTCAAAAACTATGATAGAGTTCAAAAAGGAAAAATCCCGAAAAGCTGTTTTTAGATCGAGTCAACTAAACAAGTTTTCCATGATTTTCAAATTTGAAATACAGGAAACAGTTTTTAATTTTCCCTGGTGATCTGTATACTTTTCTCTCAATTTGCTTTCCTTTCTAAGCAAGTAATAATTAATTTCTTGAGAAGCACCATGCTTCTTTGTTTGAGATAATGACTTCAAATGACAGGGATGAGCAACTTCTTTACAAGCATTTTTAAGTGGGATGTGGTTACATGTGATATACTTTTCTTTCAAGGTAGCCCAAGGTTTTTAGGGCCAAGTAGGGTGGTCTTCTTTCCAAGTTCTCCATTTATTAATTACTTGGTTTACCTCAGGTGTTTCTTGTAGCTGGTAATAGGTGATAGGCGGTGTTAATATTCTAGAAGTATTTGCTCTATTTTTCTGATATGAATATATCCCTTATATGATGGCTAAAGTTTAGAATGTAAAAATGCTGATTGGTTTTTAGTATTAATTTGTAGCCTTATATACGCAGTTGATTGTAAGATTTCAATCAATTTGCTGGCTACATGAATCCACTTTTTCTATTCCACTTTATAAAGGTTAAATCTACAACATTCGGTCCTTTGTATTGTTTGATTAAGTGGATTTATGTCATGGTTGAACTGATAGTGTTTTCTGTTTGCTGGTGGTTGTCCAATAACCCTCGTCCATCCTGGCTCGAGACCCATCTCACATAAAGAAGTGCAAATATGCTTATTACAGGAGGGTTTGATTCAATTCAGATGCTTTAGAACATTTCTACTGTGAAAGAATTGGATATTCATGTTACTTTCACCATTTTGCCAAGGTCAAGCCTTTAACTATGTAAGAAAGTGTCATATAGAAGTCTCCCAAGCCTTTCCGTGAGTCCATGAACTTGCAATGTCTGAAATGACAAAGGACCTTGACATTAATTGGCACAAGGCACTTCTATTGCTGATTGGGATCTGGTTGTAGTGTATTTAGTGTGGTATATCTGATTGGTGATGGTCTATCTGGTTTTTCTTTTCTCTAGCTTTTATTTGGATCTTGGTGCCTGATGATTCTTCGAGGTCCTGTATAGATGGTGGTTCTATCATGATACTTGTTCTATTTCTAGATAATTAATGAAGTATTATAGTTTCTGCTGAAAAGAATACCTTCATACTATAGATAAAGGTTAATATTATGGATAAAAATGTGGGATGCAAGGACCAGTTTTTTATTAGCATGTTTTTAGATGTATATATCAATGTAAGAACAAGAAAATCTCAAACAGCTCAAGAAATGAGGAATACCTCCTAGGCTATAAAGTGAGGACTTTGAGTCTCTTCTTGGGTCACTTTGGTCTCATGCATTCCAGATATTGCCTTTGTCCAGTGGAGATTCTTATTATCTGCTAATCTTGATGGTCACTATTTGTGTTAAGAGTTGTAGAGATCAAATGTAGAATTCAACTTGCTTCTTACAGAGTCAGAATCTTAAAGATGCTGAACGTTCAGTGGCTCTTTGTAACTGCGTTATTCATTCAATTCTAAAAAACACTATGTTGATTGTGTCGTGATTCACGATTGTGTACTAAAGGCTTCCATCTTCCACTATAACTCTCTATTCTCCTCTATTTTAAATATTATTTCTGTATTGTGTTGTTTGTATTTCAGTTAAGCAGGCCTGCATCTCAAATTTCAATCTTTTTGCTTATTTTGTGCACAGTTTATCAGACAATGCATATGTTCTTGTCTCTGAAGTGTTGAAGAAGTTGGTGGCTATTGCTCCAATTCATTGTCTCTTGTTTATTACGGAGTTAGCAGATTCAGTTAAGAACTTGACAAGGTCGGCCATGGATGAGTTGCAAATATTTGGAGAAGCAGACAAAGCACTTCTTAGTACAACCTCGAATGACGGAACTGCAATCCTGAGAGTTCTGCAGGCGTTAAGTTCACTTGTCACCTCACTGCATGATAAAGGGAAGGGGACTCAAGCCATGCCTGGAAGGGAGCAGAGTGATGCTCTTTCACAGGTATGGGACATAAATGCTGCTTTGGAACCCTTGTGGCAGGAGCTAAGCACATGCATTAGCAAAATAGAGAACTATTCAGACTCTGCTTCCGATCCATCTACAGCAAGTAGATCATTCACATCTGTAACCACGGGTGTCATGCCTCCACTTCCTGCTGGGACTCAGAACATCTTACCATATATAGAGTCGTTCTTTGTAACGTGTGAGAAACTACATCCCGGGCAGCCAGGCTCAAGCAATAACTTTAACATACCAGCGTCCTCTGATGTCGAAGATTTCACTGCTTCTGGTCAGCAGAAGTCCTCAAGTTCCTCTGTCAAAGTTGATGAAAAGCATGTTGCTTTTGTTAGGTTCTCTGAAAAGCATAGGAAGTTATTAAATGCTTTTATCCGACAAAACCCTGGGTTACTTGAGAAGTCATTCTCTCTCATGTTGAAGGTTCCTAGATTTATTGATTTTGATAACAAGCGTTCTCACTTCCGATCGAAAATAAAGCATCAGCATGATCATCATCATAGCCCTTTGAGAATTTCAGTTAGAAGAGCTTACATTCTTGAAGATTCATATAACCAATTGCGATTGCGATCAACTCAAGATCTGAAAGGAAGATTAACTGTTCATTTTCAAGGGGAGGAGGGTATTGATGCTGGTGGGCTTACAAGAGAATGGTATCAGTCACTGTCCAGGGTTATTTTTGACAAGGGTGCACTACTTTTTACAACTGTTGGCAATGAATCAACATTTCAGCCGAACCCCAACTCTGTATATCAGACAGAGCATCTCTCTTACTTCAAATTTGTTGGACGAGTGGTTGGTGCTCTTCTTTAAATTCATCATTAGGTTCCTCTACTATTTCATAAATGCATAGTAAATGAGATTCTTCTAACTTTTCATTTTTTTCATCAGGTCGGGAAGGCATTGTTTGATGGACAACTTCTTGATGTTCACTTCACCAGGTCTTTCTATAAGCATATTTTAGGGGTTAAAGTAACATATCATGACATTGAGGCCATAGATCCAGATTACTTTAAAAATCTGAAGTGGTTGCTTGAGGTATGTTTGATGGCCCTTGTTTTGTGAGTCGAATGTAATTTTGCTATTTACTCTGGGTTTTTTACAGTCTTTGGTAGACCGTTTAATGTAAAATATTCTAGTGTTTCCTCATTGTTTTGCTTTCTTACTGAAATGTTTGCACAAATTGACAGAATGACATAAGTGATGTGTTAGACCTTACTTTTAGCATTGATGCTGATGAGGAGAAGCGGATATTGTATGAGAGGGCAGAGGTATGGTGCCTTTAGTCCCTCTATAAACTTATGCCGATAAATTTTCATCTTGCTTTAAATTATCTGCTAATGAAATGCAGGTCACCGATTATGAGCTGGTTCCTGGTGGCCGAAATATTCGTGTCACTGAGGAGAATAAGCATGAGTATGTTGATCTTGTTGCTGAACACCGCCTCACAACTGCTATTCGTCCTCAAATTACTGCATTTTTGGAGGGCTTCAATGAATTGATTCCTCCAGAGCTGATATCCATTTTCAATGATAAGGAGCTAGAATTGTTAATTAGTGGACTTCCGGACATTGATCGTGAGTTGTTCCCTACTCGATTTTTTTATTTTATATTTTATATATTTTTTATTTTATATTTTATATTTTTTTATATTATATTTTTTAATCAATTTGATAGCCCTGTACCATTTTCTTGCCAATAGTGATCTTTCTGTGAAGCACCTTAATAGTATGTGCCATATCTTTCATGTTAACTTGTTCTCTCTTTTCAGTGGATGATATGAGAGCAAATACAGAATATTCTGGGTATAGTGCTGGTTCTCCCATAATCCAGTGGTTTTGGGAGGTTGTTCAAGGTTTCAGCAAAGAAGATAAAGCTCGTCTTCTTCAATTTGTGACGGGCACTTCAAAGGTGAGTTTCCTCTTTTGTGTCTCATTTTATTTTTTTTGAGGGGACTATTTTTAGCATCTTCTTAGATGGTTTGTCTTGTTCAATGATAAGCTCTCCACGTCAATATGACATGAAACTGTACTATATATACATGGTTGGAACAGAATTACTTCTGTTTTCTTTCTTTCTATTTTATTTTATTTCTTTTTATATTTTTTGAGCTGAAACAAAAAGCTATATGTTGATGCTGTAAATCAGAAGTTTACAAACCCAGAACAGCCTACAAGCCAATACGAAAAAACAGTGCTCACACAACCTTAAACAGTGCTCACACAACCTTAAACACTGGCCTTCACACTAGATACTGTGCCAATCCACCAAACCTACTAGCCGGTCAATGGCCATCTAATAATAAAGCCAAGAACACCCATGAGCTAGCTGAAAGAACAATAGTATTGCACAGTTGGCCCTCGTCCCTAACTGATTATTAAAAACCTTTTCATTCCTTTCCAACTAGATACCCAAAATTGTAGCCAAAGATGTGCTCTTAGCTGCTTCTTTACACAATTGAGAAATTACAGCTTTCAAAGGTGTAATGAAACACACACTCCAAGTAGCAAGGGGGCTTCAAAAGATACCCAGAAATTCCTCCAGGAGCCCAACCCCTGGTCACAAATCGACAGTGCACAAAAATTGATTTGCTGTCTTGAGGACACAATGAGCAGTGGAAGCATAATATCCATAGTTTTTAAGTTGTTTATGAGCCACAGTCCATCCAAAGACCTGAACTTTAGAGGGAGCACACGCATGCCAAGCAATAGGAGCTTAAAGAGTCAGTTGTGAGGGATCTATTTAGTTTCCTCGCAAAGACTTACATGAATACATGCAATTGTTTTCCCGCATCCAAAAGAACTGATCTACTGTGAAGGGAAAAATTTTCAAGAATTGCAAGTGGACACTCATTCTCGTTCTCTTCTCCAATACATACTAGCTGTACGTTAGAACTGTTGCATTTTTTATTTCCTGGAATGCTTTAATTTCTATTGTCTATCGTGCAATTTTTCATGATTGTGTCGTATAGTTGAAGTATGGAAGAATGCTATTTTGTCCCTTCGGAGGAGACATCTGATAAAATGGAATGGCACTCTCTCTTAATGTTCCTAATTTCTGAAGCTTCAATTCTGCAGGTACCCCTAGAAGGTTTTAGCGCCCTTCAGGGAATTTCTGGTTCACAGAGATTTCAGATTCACAAGGCCTATGGCAGCCCTGACCACTTGCCCTCTGCTCATACATGGTATCTTCTGTTCCAATTCTACTTCCTAATGTATTACCTTCCAGTTCGAATGGGTCGTAATTCACTTTTTCTTGCTCTAGAGCATCAAGTACCCTTTACATTATATATATATATATCTTTCTCAAGAAAGTTAAAAACAACCAAGCCTAAAAATGAATATCCATTTTGGGTTTCACTTTTGCAGTTTTAATCAGTTGGATCTTCCCGAGTATCCCTCTAAACAGCATCTGGAGGAGAGGCTGCTTCTGGCCATTCACGAAGCCAACGAAGGATTTGGATTTGGTTAAAGAAATTTGTGCAATAGTAGTAATCATGATGTAGATAGATATTGTGTCCAGAAAGAAAGAGAGGAAATAGGAATGGAAATTGGATTGTTAAAAAGGGGGTAATCAGGGAAAAATGGGGCGTCTGAGAAAAAGAAAAAATATATGTTAATTTACTGTACAGTATTTGTATTACTTTGTTGTTATGGCGGATACTATGAGCAGAGCAGTTTTGTATTTGCCATTTCACTTCTTTTTCTCTCCTTGTTAGTCCATCTCTCTTGACAATTGTCTTGCTCCGTCTCTTTTGTTTCACCATAATAAATTTTTGTACAAGGCGTTTTGGGTTGTTGCAAGTTTGAAAGCCGAGTCACATCTCTCTTGCATAGAAACCTAATCGTATTTTGCCCTATCACACGTCCCTATGCCATGGCAGGATTAACGTTCTTGGACGTTGAGCTTGCAATTTTTGGATGCACTATAGAAGTAATATTGAAAACAAACATAAAAGAAGGGAAGTTGATTCTTTTTTATTTTTTATTTTATGTTTATTTTTTAATATTACGTTTAATTATTAATTAATTAATAAATAATAAATAATACACTATAAAAATTAAATAATTAAATAATTATGTAATAATTAACTAAAAATTAATTAATTAAAAATTATTAAGTAGATTATTAATAATTAATTAATATATAAAATTTAAATTTAAATTTAACTTAAAAAATATTGCATTACAAAAAATAATGCCTCACCTAAATTTATTTAAAAAACTACAATCTTCAAGTTCATATCTAATGCTAATTTTATAGTATTAAAATTTTAAATGTATATAAAATATAAAAAATATAAAATTTAGACAAAAATAATTAAATACATTAAAACATATTTATTTTAAAAAATAAAGAATAAAAATAAGTTTAAAATAGTAAAATTAAATAATATAAAATTAATAACATAACTAAAAATTTTAACTTAAAAAAATATAAATTTCACTACTAAATTTTTAATAAAAGATTGTAACTAAAAATAAAAACGCTTGTAACAAAAAAAAGAAAAGAAAGGAAAACACCAGCACGCTTGTGTTGGCGCTGGGTTGGAGCAATCCAGCGCCAAAACCATTCCTCCTAGTGTCATTTTTAGCATTGGATTGGAGATAGCCTTACAGAAGTATTGCGTGAAGTAGGAAGAGGTTTTAATTACAATTTTAATTTTAAATTTAATTTAAACTTTATTTTGTGTGGATTAGGAGCTTTTTGCCCTTCTGGGGCATGAGGTAACGGCGTTGGAACTTAACCGACACAACTTTTTTTTTTTTCCATTAGTAATGATTAATGTTTAATGTACGCACGCCCTTTTAAACTTATTTTTTCAGGCTAATTACAATTTTCATGAATGTTTTGGTTATATTCGTATATTTGAGTATGGTAATCAATTCACACACATTCCTCATAGAAATTTTCATGGAGCTGGGTGCAAGCGTTGGAAAGTGGGTTTGGTACTCACAAGTATTTTTCGTTACTAACATATAATTCATATATCTCGATTAAAAGTGCTTCTTACACCAATCAATCACAAGTATTTTGTTTTATTTCATCTTAGGTGATGCTTTATGCATCCTTATCTACCCTTTTGCATGCATGTCTTGGATGAGTCTGTAGACTCTTCAGCAAAATCAAAAGGCAACCAAAAGATTTCGCATCCTCAAGACGCATTCTCAGTGGCGCATGTAAATATAAATATGTATATGTGTGTACAGTTCAACTGAAGAAGAGTATTGGGTTACAAGCGTCTAAGGAAATGGCAAGTATTGTGTGGCAGTAATCACACAACTAAACTGTTGGTACAAAGCTGATGGCACTTCTGCTGATTCAGTGCAACTGTTACTACTGTTCTGATGCTTCCAGTCCAGTCCTTTCTGTAAGTACAAAGTTGAAGGAATGGCCGATACATACACATGGCCTAACTAATCATAAACCCACCTGAATGTAATTGGATTTTCTAATGAACAGTGCCCTCCCGCTAGTTGGGTGAACATTAAAATGATTGTGGGAAATCTCTACCTTGAATTTGCTTGCTTTGATGATGAAACTGAGTTTGGATCAAGTGGGTTTTTTTTTGTATGAAAATTCATTTACAATCACCAGCTCTTCAAACTCCTGTGCTAGGACTTTTGAAACTCTTGACCCGGCAGTTTGTGTTGGCACCAACCTGCTTTCCCCTCCAGTTTGTTGGGTCCTTTTCTCTACCTTTTTCTTAATTCAACATCAATGAATCATCAACTCCATGGTTTTTCTTTATTATTTTTGTTTAATCATAAAAGCCTCACGTTTTTCGTTTTCTTTCTTTACTTCTAAATTCAACAATTGATGAAAATCAATCAACATCAATAATTCGTCAACTTCATATTTCTTTGTCACAATATTTTTATTTATTTTTAAAATAATGGTAATATGAATCATTATATACTTATAAATATCATAAGGTCAAATGTCTCATTGATTTTAGCAAATACCTAACATTTTAAGCATTATTCATTGTTACATAGAAAGAAAATGCCAAATAAAGGAAATGTCTAATCAACTATATTTTAAACATCGAATGTTATAATACATGATGTGATATCCATTTATATTATAACATAAAAAGGTGAAATATACGTTAAGAGATGTATTAATTTATTTAATAATTATAAATATATAGTATAATATTTAATAATTGAATTGAGATCTATGTAGTATTATTCTTCTAAAAAGCTTATATTATTATTATTATTATTCTTATTTAAAAAAAAAAAAGAGATAGTTGACAGGAATTAAATGGAGGCCCTTGCACAAGTTACTTTATTGATCATGGTAATATTTAATGGTGCAATTAAAAGGCACGTGACTTTTTGAATTGTAGGTGATGATATGCAACCAAAAAAAAGTTGTTGATGATGTTGATGGTGAGCTCTTTTCTTTCTTTTATAGAAACGAATATACATGTGTGAGGTGGTAGATGATCCTAAGTTCAGATTTTTGCTTTTTTTCTTTCTTTTGTATTTTTGGATCAACTTTCATGCATTTTAAAATAATTACCATGTAAATTTTGTAAATGTCTTGGCCATCATTATCTCTAAATTTAAATAAATTTACTTACCAATTCTCTTACAAGGGTAAAAATATTATCTTACCACAGACACAAATCAAACAAATATATGTATGCATTTAAAAAATTAAATCTAGGAACAGAAGAGAACAGACAAAATTAACAAAGCTGCAGCAAGCCCACCGCTTCTCTGGTAGTTCTGCTCTGTCACCACACTAATACTACTAACACTACTACTATAACTCTTACAACTGTTTTGTTCTGTTGTGTTCTGATCTGATCTGATCTGATCTGGTGCGGTGCCATGCTTACTGGACCATGCTGTGGCTACATTCCTAGCCATTCAATTCTCATTGGCCTCAGTTCCAATGCTCCACGTGTCGACTCATGGACCCACCCCTCTTGTCTTTATTAATTTTCTTCTAGTTTCGTAGTTCCTTGACCTTTAGGTTCGCAGTAAAGGTGGGCTGTGCTGTGCCTTGAAATAGCAGCGTAGCAGCTATTATCTAAATTCTAAACTCTAAGCCTGTCGTTTGGCTGAAGGGTCATTGCCCTAAATTACTGACATTCCTGTCCCTTACTGGGATATGCATACGCGTTGGAGAAAATGTTTGCTGTCTCTACTGTAAAAATTTATTTGATGTTTCAGGACCCATCACAGCCACCCATCAAAATTTGTGGACATGCATTATCTAACATTGATTTGATTATCTTTTTTTACTAATGCAAGGGAGGCTATTTCAAATAATACTACTATTTGACCTATGTGTATATCTTTTTTTTTTCTATTAATTAAAGATTTAATGTATCATTCTAATAACTAAATAAATTTATAAAGGGTGTGCAAGAATATTAATATTTTGATTATGACTCTAATGTATATTACTGATCATTTAATATGTTACGCTCTATTCCAATCACTAATCTTATTTTTTACATCTTTTTCTTTACAAGTAAGATAGTAATTTTAAATATAATCAACTCTCGCAACAATGTGAGAAGTGATGTGTGCAAGGTTTGATGTCCCGCTTTATATATATATATATTGTATGATCAAAGGTAAAAACATTAACTTTATTTATAAAATTAATGGCTGTTTTTATGTCCAATATTTTGAAAAAACCTTTTATAGCTATTCTTATATTTTTTAAAAAAAAAATTTGATAAATATTGTTATTTATCTCTTTATGTGTTTTTGTCTGCGGATGTCACTATTGAAAATGGGTTTGAGAAGCTAAAAATAAATACATTATGACATGCCAATTAATTATCATTATATTAATTTCATATCATCAAACTAAAAATTTTTCAATGATAAAATACATATTATTTATTTATTTAATAATTATAAATATGGTAATAAAATCAATTTACCCTTTTTTTTACTTATTAGCATCATAAACTTCATTAATTTGTCGCACGCATCCTTATCTCTAATTAATATATGTATATATATATATATATATATATATATATATATTTATTTATTTATATTGACCAACTTCTTTTTTTGGTGACGTCTCTCTTCCATTCTCTCCAACTTTTAAATGTTTTTTAATTTTGTGTCAGATCCAAAACCCACTGCACCCTCCCTTCACAAAATTACAATTTCTAGTTTTGATGAAGATCACAGGCACACCCATCCACATCCTTCCACATCCTTCTCTCCTTCAACCTCATGCATGAAACCATTGAATTTCTACCTCTCTTTGTTGCTTCTCCAACAGGTAACTACAACTTGAACTAAACACTAGCCATCACCAATTCTCTCACCTTCTATCAGGTTTCTGATATTTTGATTTAGTTCAGAGAATTTAGTCGTACCAGTATTATTATTGACGATGTCTTCAAGTGATACTGCTTCTCCGGCGAAGCTGCCGGTTCACGGAGACAACAAGGGTTCCTCCAGCACCAGTGGCAGCGGCAGCGGGCGAAAGACGGGGCACCTGAAGCCGCCTGAGCAAGGGCTTAAGTGCCCAAGATGTGATTCTTCCAACACCAAATTCTGTTACTACAACAATTACAGTCTCGCGCAACCAAGACACTTCTGCAAGACTTGTAGAAGGTACTGGACCAAAGGAGGTGCTTTGAGGAATGTTCCTATAGGTGGAGGCACCAGAAGGAGCAAGAAGATGAAATCAAATTCTTCAAGAGTATCTGGTTTGGATTCTAAGAACTCAACTTTGTCTTCACCAGAGACCTCTAGCTTTGAAATCTATCATAGAATCTCTCCAGCGGCCATGGAGTTCCAGCTTGGTGGCTTAATTCCTCATTTCCCAGGACTTCGCTCTTCATCAATAACTGGTTCTTTTGATCAGCTTGCTTCTGCTACTGCTGCCAATCCTTCTTGTTTGGAATCGTCGGTGAGGCCCAGTTCTTTAATGGGTAGTTTTAATTATCCACTTTCTTCAACTATCATTAATGGGGATTTTAATGGAAGAATTCATCAAGAAATGGGTGGTTCTTTAATTAGTTTTAACAGCAGTACTGGTTTTGCATCTCCAATAGAGTCTTTGAGTTGTATAAATCAAGATATGCACTTGAAGCTTCAACAGCAGAGATTGGGATCATCAGTGATGTTTGGTGCTGAAGGTAACGATCAGGAGAATAGTACTACTGTTAGTACTTGTCTTCCAGGTGGTGCGATACTTGAAGAAGATCATCAAATAAGTACTTCATCAAAACCGCAGCCCAATATTTCATTTCAGAATCTTGAGATCTTAAAACCAGCCCTGCCTAATTGTGGTGTAATTAGTCACCCAATTAGAACCACAGATTGGTTATTTGAGATAAACTCCTTTGCACCAACCAGCACAAGCACAAGTACTACTACTGTCAACACCAATTACAACAGCAAGGTCGATGGTAATACAAGCAACTGGAGCAACGGGCTTCAATCTTGGAATGCTCTAAACCAATTTAGTAGCCTTCCCTAGTACTGTTAGGGTTGGAAGAAAATTTAACAAAACAGAAAGTTAAAAGTTAGAGAAAGAAAGAAGAGAGAGAGCGAGAGAAACCTATCTCAATTTTTTTTTTGTTTAATTCATCCATTTTCTTTTCTTTTCTGTTCTTTCTTTCTTTTTTTAATTTTTATTTTAATATCTCCGTGTTTGAGATGCAACTTTAACATGTAGGTTATTCATAAAGAGTTATCTTTTTTTTTTTCCTCCTTTTCTTGTGAGTTTGGTGTAATAGTGACACAGTAGCCACATGCACAATGTTAATTACTGTTAACTTTTTTTTTTTTTTTTGATCTAATTAGCTTTTTTCAGTGCTGCTCCTGGGTTCCTGTGTAATGGGTACACTATAGTGTTGTTCAATGTAGCAGGAAAGAAAATAGAATTAATTGAAATCGAAATATTTTATAATATATCATAATCTGCTCTTTCGCATGTTATTTATAGTATGCTTTATTTGATATTTCTGACGGAAGTGTCTTTCTCATGCAGTCTCCTCATTACTTCAGTTCTTGGGATCAGTTTTATAATGAGACAATATGTGTAAATTGATTGAGTTCAGTAGGCTTCATTATATATGTGTGTTTTATTTGTGTGCACATTTGTTTTTAGAAGAAGTTAATTGGCTCCATCTCTCTCATTGATCAAACTTAAAAGTGAGAAAAGGAAGAAAGGAAAAGATTATTTGTTTGAGAGCAAATAACGTTAGGTTCCTATCACTTTCTCTATGCTTGCTTTTGATCATAATAACAAGGTATGTTCGAAAAACTGGCGCAGTTTGAAAGTGTATAGTCTTGAATAAAATATTATCAAATTAAAAATATATTTGGAATGAATGCCCGAGAAAATAATATTGAGTTTAGCTTAGGGCTCTTTTAATATTAAGTTGTTTTTGATCTTTATATATATATATATGTCGGTCTATATATATGAAGCCCCTTTACTTCTTCACTTAATTATTTGCGAATTTAGCACCCATTTAGTTGTTTAACAGTCATTACTTAATTAAATTAAATTGCTTCTTGAACTGGGTCGTCTTCTAAGCATAGCATATGTTGTGTTGATGTTTCCTTTTATATGTAACCTTCTACTCTCTCCTTCTTCTTCTTCTTCTTCTTCTTCTTCTTCTTCTTCTTCTTCTTCTTCTTCTTCTTCTTCTTGTTATTCTTCTTTTCTTGGTGTTCTCCTTCAGCTATTCAATCCTCTGC